>JAWPHD010007863.1:0-122639 GCA_037043455.1 Cyrtodaria siliqua | reverse complement strand
ATAGTTTCTGACCTTGATATAGTACATAATACTCCCAAGGAATGTGAATGCAACACATCAAAATTTTGCTATGTTTCAGCAGGTCATGTCATCACTGGTAATATTGATATTATTGATAAACGTATTCGGCATTTGTTTTCGAAAGGTCCTAAACATAGATTACCTTCAACTATTGATTTTATGCCTGTCGTGCCCAGATCGCCCACTCCATTGAAGATTTTAGTATCAAATGGTGTCGTAGAGAACATGCGGACCCAAACTCACTTTCTACTTGGAAAAGTCAATTCTGAAAATTATAGACACACGTATTAACTTTTATAATGCTAACCCCTCTTTACTTCCTCCGAGACCTAGGTTTTCCTTTCTTAATTTAAAATCGGGAATTCAGGAATTTCATAATAAATTTGTTTTAGTTCCTGCAGATAAAGCAGCTAATAATGTAATTATTGTTTGACGCCTACATTACATCAATGTTTTACCTCTGGAACTCGGCAGCACCAATTCGTATACTCCAGTTAATTCTACCGAGGATGATATTGTTTCTGCAAATATCACTCGGTGCACTACTTTCAAGGCTGGTGTAAACGATAAGCAAAATAAACTGCCTACTATGTACTGGATTCCTAAATTACATAAAAATCCATATAAGGCTCGCTTTATTTCGAATTCTAGTGCCTGCACCACAACAAACATCTCCAATCATTTAACTTCTTGTCTTACTGCCGTTAAAGATCACGTTAAACTATATTGTGATAAAACTTATGAAAACTCTGGGATTAATTTATTTTGGTCTATAAAAAATTCAGGTGACGTTCTTGATAAAATGTTCAATGAAGGTCAAGTTTCATCAATAAGCACTTATGACTTCTCTACACTATATACAACCTTACCACATCACCTTATTAAAGACAAGCTAAATTCTCTTATTCAAAAAACATTCGCTAGAGAAAATACTACATTTTTAGCATGTAATAATATAAAAGCGTTTTTTACTAACAGTAGTTTAGACAATTATACTATGTGGACTTGCTATGAAGTTTGTGAAGCACTCATCTTCCTATTAGATAATATTTTCGTCAGGTATGGAACCTCCGTTTATATACAAATTGTTGGTATCCCTATGGCTACGAACTGTGCACCACTTGTCGCAGATTTGTTCTTATTTTGCTATGAAAGGGATTTCATGTTGAATCTTTCACCAGATACCCAGGCAGATGTTATTGAAGCCTTTAATGACACCTCTCGTTATCTGGATGACATATTGAACATTGACAACCCTTTCTAACTATGGTAAATTATATTTATCCTAAAGAACTTCAGCTTAACAAAGCTAATATATATCCGATAATAACGCTTCTTTTCTTGATTTTGATCTCTCGATTGAAAATGGTAAAATAATTAGCAAAATCTATGACAACAGAGATGATTTTAATTTTGGCATTGTTAATTATCCCCACTTAGATGGGGATGATCCCCGAGAAACTTCTTATGGGGTGTATGTGTCTCAGCTTATTCGTTTTTCTAGAGCTTGTACTCGAGTTGAGGACTTTAATATTCGTAATCTTTGTATAACTAAAAAGTTACTCAATCAGGGTTACCGTTACCATAAACTTCGTAAAACCTTTGCAAAATTTTATTGTCGTAACCCTGATCTTCTTTCCAAATATAAAAATAATTTAAGGACTCTTCTGCGACAAGGACTATCACAACCTGACTTCTATGGTGATGTGATTTATAAACTTCGTAAGATTCTTGGTCATGATCACTTTCATACTATCTTTGTTAAACGTGTTAAAAAATTTATCAAAAGAGGTTATGACCCTATCATTTTGCAACGTACTGCATGCTTGGTGGTCGACCCTTTTACAGTTCGCCACTACGCTTTCCTCCTTAAATTACGATGACCGGACAGGCTGTGGACCCTATGATGACGCCTATCTAAATCCCATTGGGACGGTGGCGTTTGATGTTTGTCCATGATCTTTCTTGACGTGCCCTTAATGGTTTATTTTCTTACTGCTCTGGCTTCTGCCAAGTCTCTATAGTACCTTCATTGTGGATTTCTAGGTTATTGTTTTTTTGTATTATATTTACACGAGCATATTTGTGTTTTACTTATATTGCCTATGGATGCTGCCTTGTTGGTTAGAGATTAGATCATGGCGGGGATTTCTTTATTTACACTGTCCTGTTTTAATGGGATGACAGTAGGGTAAGTGTGAAGTTTCTTTCACCCTAGAACCGGTTTAAACCCCCCAGTGGCCTACTTTGCCACTGACCGTTCCAAGGCGGTAGCCCTATTGTCAACCCTTTTGTGTTTGTGATGTCCTTTGCATTTATTATTTCTTTTGCCTTCTTGTTTGTCTGTTTGCGTGTTTGTTTCTGTGTTTTGTGGTTGACTGTCCTCTTTGAATGCTACTTTCCCTGTCCGATCTTTTTATATTTCTTTATACTTACAGTATAAAGCATTCTAGGACAAACTTAGTGTTGTTCTGCCTTTCCTCATAGCGTCGTGGATGTGTTTTATTCTGTCTGTGTACATATATAATTATGCTCCTTGACCTAATGAATTTAGTTGTTTGTGAGACAGATGGTTGGGTTCAACGAATAAACAATGTTCATTTTGCAATAACATACGTGTATCGTTTCCTAATTTCTCTGGATGTGTACTTTATTGTTTGAGATTTTCTTTTGATGGGATGTACTTTTATTTACATTGTCTTGTCAATTTAAGCACTGAATACAGGATAATAGCGATATTATTTACACTTAAAATTGATCAAGTCGGTAACACTGTCTTTACCACTCGTTGTATTGTGTATTGTCATCTGCATTGTATATTTAATTTGCTCTTTGTTTGTGTGCAGTGCGGATCTACGGTGCCATTGTGTTTGGGTCCTGTGCTATTTATAGGAGCTTTTTTTGCTCATTATATGGTATTTGTGCAAGAACGTATACTTCAATAAATATGATAACGGCTCGTATTTATTATTTCTACTTATATTTCGTTTCATCAATGGATGCCGTATACTATTTCTTGTGAAAGTAGAATAACAAATTATAGTGGCCATGTTTAACGTTTAAAAAGAGGTTCGTAATTAATAACATATTTTTGTAATCGTGTTTCGTTTCGACAAGAAACACATGGTATTATAATAATTAGACCCTTTATGTACCATAATGTACACTTTATTTTTTTCCATTTGCTTAATTATGACTTAGTCATCCTTATTGCATGTATTCTAGTTATGTTATATGCTGATTCATATATATTACTGTCTATGTACGCTTTCCTATATATATTTATATTTCTTGTTTTTATTTTCCTTCGCAAAGTGTATCAGTCCACAGCATTATACCAGAGTTTCAAACTTCCCCATTTACCACTGATAATCCAGAGTAACTAGAGGATGCTTATTTAGGTATAATGTTTAAGGCTGTATCAGAAATAACAAGTACTCACCAGTTAATTTGACAAAGTTTCATGACATGAATTGACTTCTTTTCATTTTGATAATTGTTCTTCTTGTCATTTGAGTGAAAGCCCGGAGTATAACCAAACAACCGAAGGAGATCAATATGATATGATATGATATGATATGATATGATATGATATGATATGATATGATATGATATGATGATATGATTATATGATATGATATTATTATGATATGATATGATGTGAGATGATATGATGATATGATGATATGATGATATGATATGACATTATATGAAATGATAGGATGATATGATACGATATGATATGATATTATATGATGATAGGATGATATGATATGATATGATATGACATGACATAACATGACATGACATGACATGACATGATATGATATGATATGACATGATATGATATGATATGATATGACATGATATGCTATGCTATGAGATGATATGATGTGATGTGATAGGATGATAGGATGATAGAATGATATGATATTATACAATTATGGACTTTTCAGCTGTTATACATGATGTGATATGCACCAAAAAAATCATTATTGACCGAGGCGATAGCCGAGGTCAATAATGATTTTTTGGTGCATATCAACATCATGTATAACAGCTGAAAAGTCCATAACTGTTTTATTATATAACCCTCAATTTACAATTATATAAAACAGGTCAATATCAAAAAAACAATTATATAAAACAGGTCAATATCAAAAAAACAGGTCAATATCAAAAAAACAGGTCAATATCGCTAGATATTTTTTCTAAAAAATTACTTTTTAGCCAATGAAAACGCGTCTATTTATAGGTTATATAATAAGATATGATATGACATGATATGATATGATATGAAATGATAGGATGATATGATACGATACGATATGATATGATATGATATGATATGATATGACGTGACATGACATTACATGATATGATATGGTATGATATGACATGATATGATATGATATGAGATGATGTGATGTGATGTGATATGATATGATGATGTGATATGATATGATATGATGATATGATATGATGATATGATATGATGATATGTTATGATATGATATGATACGATACGATACGACATGACATGATATGATGTGATGTGATGTGATATGATATGATGATGTGATGTGATGTGATGTGATGTGATATGATATGATATGATGATATGCTATGATATGATGATATGTTATGATATGATACGATACGATACGATACGATCGATACGATACGACACGACGTGACGTGACGTGACGTGATGTGATGTGATGTGATGTGATGTTATTTGATGATATGATGTGATATGATATGATGATATGTTATGATATGATATGATAGGATACGATAGGATACGATACGATACGATACGATACGAAACGATGTGACGTGATGTGATGTGATATGATGTGATGTGATATGTTAGGATATGATATGATATGATATGATACGATATGATATGATATGATATGATACGATATGATATGATATGATATGATATGATATGATATATTATGATATGGTACGATATGATATGATATGATATGATATGATATATTGTTTCCAATCTCTTGAAACATATTTTTTAATCATTATTTTACAGAATGTCCACCCGGAGAGGTTTGCATTGATCTGAATACAACCGGAAAGATATCAGGCTCCCTGGATGGTTTCGAAGTTATTGATAAACCATCGGATCTTCAGAATGGAAAAGCCTGTAGTCGACAGGCTACCTTCAAGGTTCGTGCCAGAGTACATAATTGATTTATTCATCATTGCATTTATTTTATAATTTAAAGGATGATCATGATTTTGGCGGATGTCCAGGTCCATATCAAAGTTAAGTTGACAACTAATGATATGTTTTATCCTAAAAGGCCTAAACGAAGAGAAGAAGCCTAACATTCACGAGGAACTTCCTTTTTCATCACGTGGTCCGAGTATTAACTTTCACACTGCATCCAACCTCTTCTCCAAAAACGAAAACGGAGTTGGCTGGGGTATGAAATAAAACCTTAATTTCGACTGAACCTTGTTTGCATATTGTAAAATTCCAACAGTTAATAGGTAATTTTAAACAGATAATCGCATTTGTTTTAGTAAAACATGTTTTTAAACGTGCTTTATTGTCGAAATATCCGTTGTACAATCATGCTATTATAAACTTTCCCATTGCTTAATGTAATTAAGGCGGGACCACGTAATGTCACAGTAATATGTATTATCTAGAGTTACGGATTCGCTTTAAAAATAAAAATAAAGATATGGTGAATTAAAATTTAAGACCTGAACATCACGATACTAGCATCATATTTTGATCAATACGACATTTGTATCATACATTTAAAGCTTTTTTATTTTTTAGATTATCCTATAAAAGTCTGATCATATCGTTTGAATCCAAAAATCCGCACTGGGATTGTGTTTCCAATAAGGAGGCCGCGTTATAGCATTCCAGTTCACATAGATAGGCAAACAGACAAAAGTATGTTTTGCACGTATATATTAGGGTAAAATGGTTCAGCTTTCTACTAAATTGTATCACATTTCCAGATTAATTTCGAAAAACTTTCACCCAGCGTGTCCAGCAGTAAATGCCACGAAGGTACTTACACAAGTAGATCCCTGCTGAACATTCAGCTGTCCTTCTCAGAAGGTGAAAGAAGAGGATGGATGTTTCACATAGGAGACAGCAATAGCAACAACGGATGGGGTAGAGTATTTGTTTGTTTAAACATATTTATTTCACATCGATTGCGAAACAAGTTCTTGCAACTTAAATAAATCACTCTCGATGGCTTCCTGGGTAGAACCAGTACTAAGCAATGTGGATTAATTATCTTGCTCAGGGATAAATAACGTGGCCGCGGCGAGGATCAAACCCACGACCTCTCGATCTGGAGTTCGGCGCTCTACCACTAGACCACGGACTCCAGATGTTTTATGAAGGACTATTAAACATGCTCGGTCATTGCATCCTTTTCAAAAACGTATTTCTCTAAGGTGTTACAAATATTAACACTTTGTAGGTCTCTTGTACTTTGTATTCATATATATATTTTTCAAATAATATTTTTGAAGATCCTCCCCCCTACACACACACACACACACACACAGACACACCACAACCCCACTTATCTATGAGCTTTATTTACTTTTTTATTTCATATTTCATATTATTTAGGATTAAATATAAATATATAAAAAATTGTAGTTGCATCCATGTCATTTTTCATTTTATGATTGTTTGCTTTAAACAGGTGGCGACGCCGGACATAACGATTTTGCTGCAGAGATGCACGTGTTTTACGGCCGTATTGACGTGTATGCCAGCAACAGGGACAACCGGACCCACTGCCGTGCCCAAAGGTTATACAGGTAGGCAGTCTCATATATTTACATTCACTTAATTTAAAATAAACATCATTTTCCAAGGAGGCCAACGCACTGCACTTGCACGCACTGCACGCTCTGTGCATTGGATGCGTCTCAGTTTATTTATCCAGTTTATTCATCAAATACTATTTGGACTTTAAATCGACTTGTATATATTTAATTACACATCCGGGTAATACAGTTATGGGTTTCCCGTATTTCTTCGTTATTTGGTGCAATATAACCAACGCCTAGTAATATATGTATGTACAAATTATTTGATTTGAGCAGTCCAAATACATATTAATACTGAATTATAAATATGTACAACTACAGTAGATTTTTATTTGTTTTTTTTATTAAATCAAGATTGACGTGTGACCCTCTATCGTTTGTATGAGAGATTAAATAGAAAGGTTTATTCACATCAATATACAATAAAAAAATAATACTTCAGATAAAAGTTTAATTCCATAACGAATTATTTAATATCTATAAACCCGTTTTTAATCCACACTCCCCTATTTTTCAGTTACCCAGGCGGTGTGACCAACAACGTGCGCAATGTGAACGTATGGGTTGCCAGTCACTTTCTGAAGGTATCCAAATAACAAATTAGCATTTCTTCTTTTCTAAAAGTGTTTATATTCATTGATATATTTTTTCTTTTGTAATATCTATTACATATTAGTATGAAATTATAATCATATGCATAATATATACTAAAGGGAAAAAGAAATGCAACTCGGTACTTTCCGCTTTATAATGTATACTAGTATAATTATGCTGGACACTCAGTTCCACGTAATATTAAGGAGATATCCCAAGCTGTTTTGTAAACAAAGAAAAGAAAAATAGTTGCAGCTAGTTGAGGAATGGACACATGTGTGCTGTTGCGGAGTTGTTAATCACAGTACACTTTGTAACACGATATTCAGAAATGTTAAGTTGAAAATTTGAGCCTCTCAAGACTGTAGTCAATGCAAAAAGATTGCAATTTTTTACGTCCTAAGTTTTCTCACATGCTTGAGCCAAACGCGTATTCTATCAATAATGAAACTTTGAAGGGAGAACATTTGGTGTGTTATATGTTCTTTTAGTCTTTGTTTCCGAAAGGAGAGGTCTAATGCAGTCGTGTATGGTTAGATGAACAGCAACATATTATACATACGTTATACAGCGGACAATCCCGAGTTGCGTTTCTTTTTTTCATTAGTATATCCACTTACCTGTATATAAAGATTATTTAAATGCTGCGGTTGAATATTGGGAAATTCTTCAAGAGATGGTAGGCTTGAACGAACGGGTTCGACTGACTATAAAAACAAGCCTACCATCGAATGAAGGATTTCCATATAATCGAACACAGCACTCTTAAATAATCTCAGTGTTACATCTTCAATAGTTTGTTTATTATTTCAACACATTATTGACTTTTCCGTTATGTTGAAGTGTGCTGATAAAACACATGACATGAATCGAAATCCCTTAAAAATATATAATTATTAAGATTGGTAGGAAATAATACACGTTTGACACGTTTCAAACATACATGTTTGACACATTTGTTGCAAATGTTCCGTCTATAATTAAATGAAACATGCTTAATCCTAAATTATCTCCCTTTTAATTGAATATCTTTTGAAATGTTAGTAACTGTAATTCAGCGTTTACAGGATGTAAAGCTAACTTTAGTTGACATGTTCTATAAATTAGGAACATCGAAAGATGCACTTATTCAAAGTATTTAACAAAATACCTAATTGCCCATGTTTGAAAGTGTTATAATGTTTTTGTAAGAAAACACATCGACTGGAAAGCTTTAAAATGTGTTCATGCGGTCAGAGTAGACGATTTAAACTCATTATTCTGAAGTTCAACCGTACTTGCAATACAGCATGAAATACACAGCGCAATGAGGATAGTGTGGGTAGTTACTAATTTTGACTAATATATTAATTAAGCTTTTTCGCTTGCCTACCTGTATTTTAATATGTTGTGCATACTCAAGTAAATATAAAATGATGTTCATTATTATAAGAAGAACTATGTTTAAAACAAGGTAACCAACGACAAAGGATTGAAAGAGGAGAAATGTGACGAGTGCTTATATGGCCTGAATGGACAATACGACCTGTTCGCGGATGGAAAAGGAAACGAAGACATCTATCTGGCTGCCAACAGGGTGATCTCGACTAAGTACAGAAATGGCTATGGTTTGTGTGGCATGAAGATACGCTGGGTAGAGAGTGCTGACGATAATTAATAGAGAGTACTGATGATAATTATAGAGAGTGCTGGTGGTACTGATTAACAAATAGTGCTTAATTTAATTAACATATATTAGTTACAGTTACCTATATCCGCAGCAGGTCTCCAAGGTGAACATCCTCTAGTTCATAGAATATTGTAGGTGCGCTGAATGTGTTTTAAAATGATCATGATGATAGCAGATATTGCGTTCGGTCGTAGTTTTGATGTGTGCGCTCGTCTTTAAATGCAATGTCGTGTATACGCACAGTTACACAGTCCCGACTCTATTGTACCAATACCTTAAGGATGTCCGATTGGTGTGACTATAATCCTAACAACCACACGCACGCGCGCACATACACACACACACACACACACACTCATTATTATTTTGACATACAATCTCTCTGCTGTTTATACTGAAACGCAAACGAAACGCAACTGGGGAATTTCCGCTATATATTGTATATACTGTACACTTAATTCCACTTAATATTCTAAAGAAATCCCAACATGTTTTGTGAAAAAAAAGTAGGAGTTAATTACAGAATGGACAAAACTATGAGGTTGTAGACGTTTTAGTCACAGTACACTCTATAACAAGAAATAAATAAATGTTGAAGTTCCTCTTTGAAAAATTGAGCCAGTTTAGTACCGTATTAACGTGAGGAAATATAAAAAGATCGGACAGGGAAAGTAGCATTCAAGGAGGACAGTCAACCACAAAAGACAGAAACAAACACGCAAACAGATACACAAGAAGGCAACAGTAATAATAAATGCAAACGACATCACAAACACAAGAGGGTTGACAATAGGGCTACCGCCTTGGAACGATCAGTGGCAAAGTAGGCCACTGGGGGTTTAAACCGGTTCTAGGGTGCACCAAATCTCACATCAAACGCCACCGTCCCAATGGGCTTTAGGTAGGCGTCATCATAGGGTCCGCAGCCTGCCCGGTCATCGTACAATTAAAGAGGAAAGGATAGTGGCGAACTGTAAAAGGGTCCACCACCAAGCATGCTGTACGTTGCAAAATGATAGGGTCATAACCTCTTTTGATAAACTTTTTTGTTGTGATAGTCCTTGGGAGTTTGCAAAATTTGGCATTCTAAGTTTACTCACATGCTTGACCCAAACGCGTACTCTGTCTAATGAAACTGTGAAGGAATACTGTTTGCTGTATTATGTGTTGTTTTAGTATTTTATTTCCGAAAGGAAAGGTCTTACGTAGGCATGTACCATTCGAATAACAGCAGCATAACGTACATACAATATACAGCGGAAATTCCCAAGTTGCGTTTCTTTTGCGTTTCAGTATATATGTTATGTTTTGTTTATGAAAGAGGCACCTATTAAAATTAATATTTTTCAAATTAAAACACGATATTACTTAATACCCCATTATATCACAAGTGGTATAACCGTACATTTGAACATATAACCTCTCTCGTTGCAATCAAATGTAACAGATACAACCAACATATAGGTGTTTAACTGTATACAAAAATGAAAATGAAGCCTAGATCGTGTTCCTGTGTTGTTTTTCCTTAGTTTTTAAGGGAAATTAGGACCTCATATGTATTATTCCAGTATCATGTTGATTCTAAACCTGCTTGGATAAATGAAAAAAGACGGAAAACAATGAGAGATTTTTCGAATATTTATATTAATAATTTTTAAGTACAATGTATCCAAGTTATACTGAAAATCTAACGGGACGCCCTGAGTATAAAGGGGTTACATGAAGCCTAGATCGTGTTCCTGTGTTGTTTTTCCTTAGTTTTTAAGGGAAATTAGGACCTCATATGTATTATTCCAGTATCATGTTGATTCTAAACCTGCTTGGATAAATGAAAAAAGACGGAAAACAATGAGAGATTTTTCGAATATTTATATTAAATATTTTATAAGTACAATGTATCCAAGTTATACTGAAAATCTAACGGGACGCCCTGAGTATAAAGGGGTTACATCATGCTTTTCTATATATATTTAGTTGCATGGAGTAAAACAAATACGTCTGTTTAAATAAGTCTACAAATTATACGTCTACTCTAGACCATAGCTCGACCAAGACTGCCCACGGCTCTCTTCATGCAGCCGCATTCTGATAGGCAGCCTCATTCTGACCACCAATCACAAACTTAACCTATGATGTAAACATTTAACATCTATTTATATACTTAGCTTAATAATGGCACACCTTATCATGCGAGTTAAACATAATAGATATTTAATAGTGCCAGATAGCATAATGTTGCACTAGGTGTCCGATTTAAAATTGACATGGTTATATAATAACCATACTATACTGTCCGTAACTGTATAGGGTAGTAAAACAAATATAAAAAGATCGGACAGGGAAAGTAGCATTCAAGGAGGACAGTAAACCACAAAACACAGAAACAAACATGCAAACGGACAAACAAGAAGGCAAAAGCAATAATAAATGCAAACGACATCACAAACACAAAAAGGGTTGACAATAGGGCTACCGCCTTGGAACGGTCAGTGGTAAAGTAGGCCACTGGGGGGTTTAAACCGGTTCTAGGGTGCACCAAACCTCACAATTACCCTACTGTCATCCCATTAAAACAGGACAGTGTAAATAAAGAAATCCCCGCCATGATCTAATATCTAACCAACAAGGCAGCATCAATAGGCAATATAAGTAAAACACAAACATACTCGTGTAAATATAATACAAAAAAACAATAGCCTAGAAAGCCACAATGAAGGTACTCAATGACTTTGCAGAAGCCAGAGCAGTAAGAGAATAAACCATTAAGGGCACGACAAGAAAGATCATGGACAAACATCAAACGCCACCGTCCCAATGGGCTTTAGGTAGGCGTCATCATAGGGTCCACAACCTGTCCGGTCATCGTACAATTAAAGAGGAAAGCATAGTGGCGAACTGTAAAAGGGTCCACCACCAAGCATGCAGTACGTTGCAAAATGATAGGGTCATAACCTCTTTTGATAAACTTTTTAACAAGTTTAACAAAGATAGTATGAAAGTGATCATGACCTAGAATCTTACGAAGTTTATAAATCACATCACCATAGAAGTCAGGTTGTGATAGTCCTTGTCGCAGAAGAGTCCTTAAATTACTATTATATTTGGAAAGAAGATCAGGGTTACGATAATAAAATTTTGCAAAGGTTTTACGAAGTTTATGGTAACGGTAACCCTGATTGAGTAACTTTTTAGTTATACAAAGATTAGGAATATTAAAGTCCTCAACTCGAGTACAAGCTCTAGAAAAACGAATAAGTTGAGACACATATACCCCATAATAAGTTGCTCTGGGAACATCCCCATTTAAGTGGGGATAATTAACAATGTCAAAATTAAAATCATCTCTCTTGTCATAGATTTTGCTAATTATTTTACCATTTTCAATCGAGAGATCTAAATCAAGAAAAGAAGCTTTATTATCAGATATATTAGCTTTGTTAAGCTGAAGTTCTTTAGGATAAATATAATTAACCATAGTTAGAAAGAAAGGGTTGTCAATGTTCAATATGTCATCCAGATAACGAGAGGTGTCATTAAAGGCTTCAATAACATCTGCCTGGGTATCTGGTGAAAGACTCAACATGAAATCCCTTTCATAGCAAAATAAGAACAAATCTGCGACAAGTGGTGCACAGTTCGTAGCCATAGGGATACCAACAATTTGTCTATAAACGGTGGTTCCATACCTGACGAAAATATTATCTAATAGGAAGATGAGTGCTTCACAAACTTCATAGAAAGTCCACATAGTATAATTGTCAAAACTGCCGTTAGTAAAAAACGCTTTTATATTATTACATGCCATAAATGTAGTATTTTCTCTAGCAAATGTTTTTTGAATAAGAGAAATTATCTTGTCTTTAATAAGGTGATGTGATAAGGTTGTATATAGTGTAGAGAAGTCATAAGTGCTTATTGATAAAACTTGACCTTTCTTGAAAATTGTATCAAGAACGTCTCCTGAATTTTTTATAGACCAAAATAAATTAATCCCAGAGTTTTCATAAGTTTTATCACAATATAGTTTAACGTGATCTTTAACGGCAGTAAGACAAGAAGTTAAAAGTTTGGAGATGTTTGTTGTGGTGCAGGCACTAGAATTCGAAATAAAACGAGCCTTATATGGATTTTTATGTAATTTAGGAATCCAGTACATAGTAGGCAGTTTATTTTGCTTATCGTTTACACCAGCCTTGAAAGTAGTGCACCGAGTGATATGTGCGGAAACAACATCATCCTCGGTAGAATTAACTGGAGTATACGAATTGGTGCATTGATGTAATGTAGGAGTCAAACAATAATTACATTATTAGCTGCTTTATCTGCAGGAACTAAAACAAATTTATTATGAAATTCCTGAGTTCCCGATTTTAAATTACGAAAGGAAAACCTAGGTCTCGGAGGAAGTAAAGAGGGGTTAGCAGTAAGTAACCGTAATCAACTGTTGTTGGTGATATAAGCAATCAAAAACACATTGTACCAGGGACGCTTGTTTCAGCCAAAGGTTTTTCTGCAAAAGCTTGAGCATTATAAACAATACGTAACTCAACTATATATCATTAGAACTGGTAAATAATAAGTGGCAAATAAAATACCTTATTTGTTTGGAAATCGGTTGGGTTTTAATGGTGAAAATGAGTTTTCGATGGTGATTTTCCCATGTTAATTCCTTGTTGATGGTACAGAAGAAGATTAAGAAATTTCATATAACTTCCGTTAGCCGTCATATTTTGCAATACAACTTTCCAGTTGGCTTAATTTACGCATATCCAACAATTTAAAACCCTTTCCAGATAAAATTTCTGAAAATAAGTATTTTTCAAATTTCTGCACCAGAATTTTGCATTGAAAATGCCCCATGAAAAACAGCTTTTGCGAATGAATTTTTTATTTCACAACCGATTTTAGGTATGAATTGTATTTCGTCTGAAAAGTCCAAAAAACCTTTGGCTGAAACAAGCGCCCCAAGCAATAGTACCTTAATACATTTTATAGCAGTGAAACATACATTTTAGTGGTAAATAAAAGTACCTTACCTTCAAAATCGGTCGAGAAATAACAGTTTCACATTCTAAAGTTGTTTTTATAGGGCATTTTCAATGCAAATATCTACTGCATCAACAATTTGAAAAAGATATATTAATATGTTAAATAAACCAAATTTCACACATCTGAATTGTTATAGCAAAATACTAAGACTAACTGAAGCTGTTTGAGATTTTTAATTTGCTGCTGTACCAGCAACAATGAATTTACAGGGGAAAAGCACCATCAATAAGGCAATTTGCTGTAAAATATTTATTTTCAATTTATAATCCAATTTATAATCCAATGATATTAATTTGAATGCGTATTATTAAAATTACTCATGCTAATGCCGAAAAGCCTTTGTTTGAAACATTCCCGTGTGGTCTTTGGGCAAAGAATAGGGCCACTGCAGATCCTGTTATAGGGGTAGTAGGCAGAGGGGTAAAACCCCCCACCCCAAATTCATTTTAATTTTATCATTTCTTGTTCATGTTCATTAAAGGTCTTCATCATGACCCCTGCATTGTTTCAGGTGTCACCTCGTTCAAATCACTAGAGCAGTGGCAAAATAACGTGGCACCAGCGTAAATGGAGTGTCTACAATAGAATTTGCAGCAACTCTGCAGTTCTGCAGGTGAGAAGATTCTAGGTCCATTCTCCATATTTTATCTCAATGTAAATGGAAGATGAGCCTGGCGCCATATAACCTTTCATGTGTTTGTGCGCCTTAACACCCAATTCAGTTTGGTTGAAACAAGCGTTCCGAACAATAACACACAATAATAATATACTATTATATAATATTAATAAAACAATGGTATTAAAGGTTTCCTATACACTATTTTAATTGTGTAAAGAAAAAAAAATATTTTGAGAAAACAACATCCAATTTGTTAACTTGTTTCCATTTCATGTTTTAAGAAACTAACCCGCCAAATAACGGGGGAAAAACACGCTACAAAAACGTTGATCACTCTGTGCTGTTGTTCAGATCATAAAATAATGTTTATGTATCGATTAAAGTATAGCTTTTTTTTCATGGGTTTTTAAAATACTATGACCTGTTATTGAAGGAATTCGACGCTGCAATTTTGAGGTTTATCCTGTCTGGTTAAAGCCGGTTATATTGTGTCTATAGTTTGAGGTTTAATTCCACCGGATGTGCTTGCCTGGTGCAGTCAAAAGTAGTTCTGTATTAAAGAGTGCTAATCTTTTTTTTCTTTAATAGCAACAACTTTGTTTAGTGCAATTTCCTGTTAATTTTTGGCTGTAACTGTATTCTGGACATGTTGTTGATATTTGAAAAGGGAGCTCATCATGTTTTTGACAGTTTTTGATATAACTTTCAGAAGTGGAAGTAGACAAGGTACGAAATTGCAAGGGGTAAAAATAGCTTTGACCTTTGACCCGGTGTTAGTATACAACTGAAGCAATGTTTCTTAGAAGGTATTAAACCCCCTATTTCCTTGTTGATATTTAATAGCAGACATGTTTATTTGCATGATAAAGTAAGTTTCCCAGAATTCTAACCAGGTTTGAGTTTTTAACAGGTTGTCAACATTCTAACTTTACTATGTAAGGGCAATGGAGACTCGTTTACGCTATTATAACCTAGATACTGAAACGGTGATCACTTGGAAGCACAATTGATAGAGTTTGGATTCTAAAAATATGTAAATTATAAATACACCTTGTCGTCAGTAGGTTTAGGAATGGTGTACATATGTTGTTAAAGTTGTCTTTGTTGGCGGGAAAGCAACTTTAAATAATGTTTTCTTTTAAATAATAATTTATAAAAAGCCAACAACCACAAACCTTAACTGATTAATAAAATAACATCATATAAAACTAACGACACAATGATGTTAATTTCCTAAACACAAGATTAAAGTATTAATTGCATGAAACATAATACAAATTACAAACATTTTGAGAAAATGAGCTCAACACTAAATTGTATTTGTTTTCATTGTATATTATCGTTATATTTCAATTACATTAGCTATCCCGCCAACAACAGCCAAATTGAACAACATATGTACACCGTTCCTAAACCTACTGACGACAAGCTATATATATATAACTTATATATTTTGTGAATCCAAACTCTATGGACACAAAACTGGAGCATCGAATTAAGAGTTACCCACTCATAATTAATTTTACGCATATTCAATCACAGGTATTTTAAGAACCCGTAAAAACTATACTTACACATTATTTTATGATCTTCTTCTTAAAAGAAAATAGAAAAAAATAGTTTTTTTTAAATAATCTTTTACTATTAGGTATAATGGGCTATAGTTTAATGTTGACGCTGCACCTTTAGTGTTGTTGACACTGCACCTTAGTGGTGTATTATCCTGTAGTATATACCCTCATTTGGGCAGTCTTTGGAATGAGCATGTTCCTTGTATGCCATGGTTTCATTTGGACAATTTATCATTTTGAACGACTTGTTCAGATATATGTAGAGTTCAAATAAATCCTGTTGATTGCTCTTCTGTAAATAAATAAGTAAATCGTATGTGATGAATGATACATAATGCGTTCAACTGCCATTTTTTAATTCGTTCTCACTCCTTTTTCAAAGCTTGTCTCTTTCTTGTCCATAAGTATAACTTGAGCTATCACTGAAGGTGATGACTATCACAGAAAGGCTCTATAACGTCAAAGTATACCTATTGTTTCGCCATTAACAACGTTTTCTTAGCTAACTAACGATCAGGTTTACATCAAATATTCACTATGCATTAACGGCCGAAACGGTCGGATTGAAAGTCTGTAGGCTGACTAAGTCATTATGTTGAGACAACTCAAGTCATCACCAAACAAATACAATTGTCTGCATTAAGTCCCCTTTCAATTATTGGCTTTAAAAACAACTGATAAGAATGTTTAGGATTTTACAATTTTATTTTTATTCTGATTGTAAAATATAAAATAAACTGTAACCAATGAGACTAGAGCCAGTCTAGAAAATCTTTATTTTCTTATTATCGTTTTTGAAATTATAGTCTGTGAATGATGAATTATTACTTCAAAAACCATTTGACATATATTCAACAATGATATTAGAAGTGTGTTTGCATATTTAATTAGTATTTGAAATCTGGTATACTCTGTTTTAAATAACAGAAATTGTATTGTCTTTGACTTTATGTAATACTCATTGTATTAATAGTTACTCCATTTTGCAGGCAACCATTTAATACCTACGTCATTTTGCAGGCAACCATTCAATACCTACGTCAATTGGGAGGAAACAATTTCATACCTAGGTCATTTTGCAGACAACCATTAAATGCTTACGTTATTCTGAAGGCATACATTCAATACTTACTTCATTTTTAATGCAACGTATCCTAGGCTCAACCTTTAACTTGTTTTTCAAGCATTTCAGTATGGCCGCTCTCTGAAAAGTCATTATAGGTTATTATCAAACAAGGGTGAACATGGAGTAAAAAGAATATAAAAGCATTAATTGTTTTACATTCTTCATCCCTGTGACAGGGTGACGGTGAGAATGAAAGTAATACAAACTCCTGGGTCCGACGCTCTACAACTAAACACAACTCCCAGCAGCAGAAGCTCTACAACTAGACACAACTCTCAGCAGCAGAAGCTCTACAACTAGACACAGCTCTCAGCAGCAGAAGCTCTAAAACTAGACACATCTCCCAGCAGCAGAAGCTCTACAACTAGACACAGCTCTCAGCAGCAGAAGCTCTACGACTAGACACAGCTCTCAGCAGCAGAAGCTCTACGACTAGACACAGCTCTCAGCAGCAGAACTGATAAACACCAGGTTATTGGGACCACTATATAAACTGTATATGATATAGTGCGCGAAAATAGGACATATAGCATGTTATTGCGTCTATACCCACTTAACCGGTATTATAATATCTTCGTGCATTTGCAAGGAGATACAAACGTTTTACACTAAGTCCTCGCGATTGTGTCAAACCATTACGTGGTCCGAGTATTAACTTCCATACCCCTTTCCACCCCTTTTCCAACAATTGAAAATGGGGTTGACTTTGGTATGAAAATAAACCTAAATTTCGTCTTAAAAAGTTTGCATATTGTAAAATTAAAACATTTAATAGGTAATTTTTAAACAGATCGCATTTTTTCAGTAAAACTTGTTTTTAAACGTGTTTTATTGTCGAAATATCCATTATAAAATCCTGCTAACATTCGCTTTAGCATCGCTTAATGGAACCTTATAGGTGACATTGTCAGACGGAACAATCTTGCAGCTCTGTAGTAACCTAAAATTCAAATACATCACAAAATAAATGAAAATGTTTAAGAATAAAGAAAACATATATATGCGAAGAGCAATACGATAAACAGTCCTATATATATTGTTTAAAGGGACACATGGCAATCTTGATTTTTTGAAAACTCGCGGCGTCCCGTTAGTTTTTCTATATAGCATGCATTATTTCAATCATTAATAATAATTATAAGAATAGTATAAAGCAAATTGTTTTTGTATAATACCGACTTTTGATAATACTGTATCAATAATATCTTTCAACATTTGGTAAAATAACATAGACAATTGAAAACACAAAATTGTATTTAATGGTATGCAAGACGGTTTAAAATATAAAATGAAAGTCAAAATGTTCCTTGATCAATAAGTAGAGACTCTAATGTTGGTGTTTGATAAAAACATCAATATTGCCGTGTGTAGAATTAGGCCAGGAAAAAAAACACGTGTTTCTGGTTACCCGACCGTCCCTATTTTTGGCGCCGACCCTACAGTTTATTATCATAAAAAAAGAACGAACAAACTGGGTACGAATCGGTAATATACGAACAGATTGAGTACGAAACATGCGATAAAACATGGTGAACTGCGCGTCCGTTTTGGCTGTTAGAATTGGAAAATGCAGCCATGGGACAGAGCAGAAATTGATGAAAACATTATTCATGACATGCTGCCACAGATTGGTTCTTCCAATACCACCCAGCCTGAGGAAATGATAAAATTCAACCTTTTACAGCCACATGTAAGATGGAACTCTCAGGGTCGTAGCTATTGTGATCACTTTTTGTCTGTCACTCCGTCTGCCGTCCGTCAAAATGGCAGAAAATATTTGTTTTCAATTTATTTTATTCAAAACAAACAAGTATCATGAGGTTATTTTCCTTCTCTTCTTGCAAAATCACTACAAATTAAGTACTTGACAAAGTTAAAAATGCTTTTAACATCGTCCAAACCACATGGGCAAAAAAAGAAAAAACAAGAAAAGAAAAAAAAAAAACTACCAACCTACCCTATTTTTTTCAGCTGAGTAACCAGAAACACAGGTGTTGTTTTTCTGGACTTACACATATTTTAAAAATAAAAAAATATTTTAAATACAGCTAAACGTTAATATCATTGAAATTGCATTTAAAATGGTAACAAATACTAAATGTAACTTAAAAACACATGAATAGAATGCTTGCAGCTTTTAGTTTAATACTATATTTACACTAGTGCTAATCTTAAAAAATAAATAGAAATTTAAAAAGTATGTCAAATGAGCGATACACAAATGACTTGTATTATTACAACTTGAACAAATGAGAAAGTCTGACAAAAGCTGTATTATTTATTTGTTTATTGATATTATTATTCATAAGAAACTATGTTTTATGTAAAAATAGACATATTTTAGTATCATTGTACATTTCAGTGCAAAAGATAAACTTTTAAGTTTTATTGTACCACTAATTAGTACTTTTATAAAAGTTATGAGTACAATTGCTACGGTTATAATTTATTATAAGACATCTTTACTATGAAAAAGGATTATATCTTTGAACTTTTCCAGTAAAATTGCGCATACAAAATCACATAACTCATTAGATTTCATTTGAGATCTATCACCTTAAAATATTATTGAAAGAAAGTGGTGGAGCTAAATCCATGACGGTTCAAAGGTCATGAAACGATCAACGAAGTGCAGGAGGTGATATTGCTCCTGGGTACAATGAGAAGTACCAGTTACTCGTTATGTAATGTTCGCTTTGCCCTCTTGCAGTCTAAATCGGATAACTTGTGTTAAAGAAACAAACACATTCTGTTTAAATAAGAAGTGAGATTTTCCTGTACTGTATTTTCGCCCCTCGTGATACAAAGCATGCATATCGCCCCTCGTTAGATAAAGAAACTATTGCATTGCATCACAATCACTATTTTATTTACTTATGCCCTAAACAAGATATTCTGTGTTTTCGGTTACTTTGTAATCGTCCCTCGTATCAAAGTCCAAGATATATGGAGGAGTTTTCTATAATTACCCCAAAATGTCTATTCCTTGTCGAATATCCAATGTTTTCGAAAAATACAGCTTTTGATTACGTGTCGCTTTAAGGGACATTGCACATGTTCCATGTGTGATCCATTCATGTTCCCTGAAGTTAAAAATGCATACAATTTATGTGTGTGTGATTATTTTATATACATGTTTATTTATAACTGCTCTTACAGAAATGGTTAAGAACTGCATACTTCAGAGGAATTCTGAAAACTAGTGTGTGGGACTTCAGAGGCTTCTTATTGAAGGATACATTTCCCAACGGTAAATGATCATTGAAAAAGCATGAAAAGCTTGCTTATTTACTGCTAACATGCTACAAGACTGATTAGCTCAGGAAGATAAACTGAAGCCCGAGTAAAATGTCCTCTATGAAAAGCACTGGTTTATAGAACATTATCTAGGGTATAACTATATAATAATACTTCAAACTACTTTCATGAAGAGAAAAAAAGCAAATTAACAAGTAAGCTGTACTATATACAAAACTGGGTTGATAATTCATTGTTTTTAAAATAAAAACACACCAAAACACAACTAATGAAACACCTGCTTTAATATGTTGGTTTCATACAAAAGCTGTATGTGAGGGCCTCATCATTGAATACCATCATTTTCTCATGCATTGACAGAGATTTACAGTTACGAGTACCTATACACATTTTCTCCTCCCGCCAAATACAATAGGCTGGAAATATGTCCTTAAATAGGCTGGAAATATGTCCTTAAATAGGCCTGTCATATGTCCTTAAAAAGGCTGGAAATATGTCCTTAAAAAGTCGGAATTATGTCCTTAAATAGGCCTGTAATACTAGGTTGGAAATATGACCTTAAACAGGGTTAAAATATGTCCTTGAATATGCTGGAAATATGTCCTTAAGCAAGCCGGAAATATGTTATTAAATAGGCTGAAAATATATTCTTAATTAGGCTGGACATATGTCCTTAAATAGGCCGGATATATGTCTTTAAATAGACTGGAAATATGACCTTAAATAAGCTGGAAATATGTCCTTAAATAGACCGGACATATGTACTCATATGGGCTGGAAAAGTCCTTAAATAGGCTGGAAATATGTTTTTAAATAAGCCTGTAATAATAGGTTGGAAATATGTCCTTAAATAAGCCGGAAATATGTTCTTAAATAGGCTGAAAATATGTTCTTAAATAGGCTGGACATATGTCCTTAAATAGGCCGGAAATATGTCCTTAAATAGGCCTGTAATAATAGGCTGGAAATATGACCTTAAATAGGCCTGAATAATATCCTTCAATATGCTGGAATATGTCCTTAAATAAGCCAGAAATATGTCCTTAAATAGTCCTGTAATAATAGGTTGGAAATATGACCTTAAATAGGCTTGAAATATGTCCTTAAATAGGTTGAAATTTGTCCTTAAATAGGCTGAAAATATGTTCTTAAATAGGCTGGACATATGTCCTTAAATCGGCCGGAAATATATCTTTAAATAGACTGGAAATATGTCCTTAAATAGTCTGGAAATATGTCCTTAAATAGGCCGAACATATGTACTTAAATGGGCTGGAAATATGTCATTAAATAGGTTGAAAATATGTCCTTAAATAAGCCTGTAATAATAGGTTTGAAATTTGACCTCAAATAGACTTGAAATATGTCCTTAAATAGGCTGCAAATATGTCCTTAAATAAACCGGAAATATGTTCTTAAATAGGCTGAAAATATGTTCTTAAATAGGCTGGACATATGTCTTTAAAAAGGCCGGAAATATGACCTTAAATAGGCCTGTATTAATAGGTTGGAAATATGATCTTAAATAGGCTTGTAATATATCCTTAAATAGGCTGGACATATGTCCTTAAATAAGCCGTAAATATGTCCTTAAATAGGCCTGTAATAATAGGTTGAAAATATGACCTTAAATAGGCTTAAAATATGTCCTTAAATAGGCTGGAATTATGTCCTTAAATAATCCGGAAATATGTTCTTAAATAGGCTGAAAATATTTCTTAAATAGGCTGGAAATATGTCCTTAAATAGACCGGACATATGTACTCATATGGGCTGGAAAAAGTCCTTAAATTGGCTGGAAATATGTTTTTAAATAAGCCTGTAATAATAGGTTGGAAATATGTTCTTAAATAGGCTGACATATGTCCTTAAATAGGCCGGAAATATGTCCTTAAATAGGCCTGTAATAATAGGCTGGAAATATGACCTTAAATAGGCTTGAATTATATCCTTCAATATGCTGGACATATGTCCTTAAATAAGCCAGAAATATGTCCTTAAATAGTCCTGTAATAATAGGTTGGAAATATGACCTTAACTAGCATTGAAATATGTCCTTAAATAGGTTGAAAATATGTCCTTAAATAGGCTGAAAATATGTTCTTAAATAGGCTGGACATATGTCCTTAAATCGGCCGGAAATATATCTTTAAATAGACTGGAAATATGTCCTTAAATAGTCTGGAAATATGTCCTTAAATAGGCCGGACATATGTTCTTAAATGGGCTGGAAATATGTCATTAAATAGGTTGAACATATGTCCTTAAATAAGCTTGTAATAATAGGTTTGAAATTTGACCACAAATAGACTTGAAATATGTCCTTAAATAGGCTTCAAATATGTCCTTAAATAAACCGGAAATATGTTCTTAAATAGGCTGAAAATATGTTCGTAAATAGGCTGGACATATGTCTTTAAAAAGGCCGGAAATATGTCCTTAAATAGGCCTGTATTAATAGGTTAGAAATATGACCTTAAATAGGCTTGTAATATATCCTTAAATAGGCTGGACATATGTCCTTAAATAAGCCGTAAATATGTCCTTAAATAGGCCTGTAATAATAGGTTGAAAATATGACCTTAAATAGGCTTAAAATATGTCCTTAAATAGGCTGGAATTATGTCCTTAAATAATCCGGAAATATGTTCTGAAATAGGCTGAAAATATTTCTTAAATAGGCCGGACAAATGTCCTTAAATAGGCTTGAAATATGTCCCTAAATAGGCCGAAAAATTGTCCTTAAATAGGCCGGATATATGTCCTTAAATAGGCTGGAAATATGTCCTTAAAAAGGCTGGAATTATATCCTTAAATACGTTGTAGACGTGTGGTTTTTCTTTACTCTTTCACTCTACTACAATAAGACTGTATATAGACGTGTATATAAAAATATCGACATCTATATATAGCTACCTAGCTATCAAACAGTGTGTGTGTGTGTGTGTGTGTGTGTGTGTGTGTGTGTGTGTGATGGGGTTTTACGTCACGTTTAACAATCTTTATATCTTCATATCACGACGGTGTCACACATTTATAGTGCTGCTACACTGGAATATAACGTTGTAGACACATAACATAATAATCCACCAAGTCACATTATACTGACACCGAGCCGCCATATTCAGAATGCATACATTCCTACCAATCGAATTAGAGAGCGATACAATAGTATTAAAGAAGATTCACAGCGAAACAGAACAAAAACATACGCACCAAAGTTCGTCAAATTTGCTGACATACAGATTTTTCCACCATTTCTCCAATTTCTGTCTTAAAGGCTGTAAAACAAGTTAAAATCAGCATGTGGGACAAGAGGACAGGTTAAAGTATTTTGGTCGTTTCGATAATACAAATTTTAAGTATTTTATTCAAAATAATCCGTAAAATGTTAAATAATAACTGTAAAAATGGTTATGTTTAAATGAAAATGTATTGGAAGATAATATCGTTTGTAAGAAAATACCATGGATGAAGGACCAAAAAACGTCACCTTTATGCGAAATGGGGCCCAATATCTCCAGATACATTAGTTTTAAAAGGAACAACTTTCCTTGGTCATGTATCGGATGTAGAATGAAGGATATCTGTGCAAATGCAACTATGCAACTAGAGAGAATCAGAATATGTAGTAGATGTTTGATTTAGGTGATTTTGGTGAAGTCTTAAGCAGTACCTTAGCACTGAATGAATTGCGATGCATACACGTGTATGATGTATCGATGGATGCATTGGTGAAAATGTACAACCTTTTAGTAGAACTTAATCGAGTATTATGAGTAATCATCATGAAGTAGAAGATGGACGAATTTCTGCCTGGAATCGAACGCACAACCTTCGCATTCATACGCAAAACGATGGTCTTACTTTTAGAAATGAAATGAAATGATGTTGTGTATCCTGTTAACATATCATATTAGGTTATATTGGGAAAGGGACCTCCGAAATAGGTGAGATGAATGATAAAACTTCCCTCCAGTCATGCTTCAGTCAGGCCGCTAACCCAAGCGGAGCAGAGCCTGTAGCTCTCAAGCCACTAAGCTACCTAGGGCGCACTTGTTTTTAAACGGTGAACAGGATTATATCTCCCGAAACGCTTTAAGCTCTTGATGATGTATTTATTATCGATTTGGTATAAGTCAAACAATCTTTAAATAATACCCAATGTTTTTGAGCCCATTTTCAGTTTGTTTACGCCTAATGGATACCCATTAACACAATATGCTCTTCCGGGTACTAGGAATTTGGCGCTGAAACATAGTGTGTGAGACACTACCAAACTGAAGGGTTGATCGTTAATAAACGTCTAAAGATATGGAACAATTATTGCTACGTGGGGACACATGTGGTTTAATGGAAATGCAAGTATATACCCAGCTGATATCAATTAAGTATATGCCAACTGTAAATCAGCGGCGTAGCGTGGCATACTCAAAACTCACGTGAGTAACATTAAAAAATCGAAAATGAATAAACACAATTAAAAAGTAAAAAAAAAAATTAAAATTGAAGGTAGAGGGATATTGTGTTGCCACCTCACACATCCGTGAGTATGTTGGAAAATGGACAAGCTACGTACCTGTGAATACTAAAGCATAGAAAGCCTAAAGCAAGTACTCATAAAGCATAGAAAGCCTAAGGCAAGTACACAGTGACTTGGCAGAAGCCAGAGCAAGAAAAGACTAAACCATTAAGGGCACGACAAGACAAGATCGCAGACAAACATCAAACGTTACCATCCATTTCAAGATTTAGGTAGACGTCTTCATGTGGTCCACAATTTGTCCGGTATACTCACAATAAAAGAGAAAAGCATTGTGGCGAACTGTAATTGGGTCAACCAATAAACATGCAGTGCGTTACAACTGGAAATTAAACAAATCCGTTTATTGGCTCCCACCGTAATAAATAGAGAACAAGACATCGTTCCCACAAAAACCTGATGACACAATCCAAACATTTCTAAAACACAGCAGCCTGGAGGATACAGATAAATAAGAGACAGCTATGAACCAAACAATGCCAAACAAACTAACATTCAGAGCTATTTCTTCCCATCAGTTTACACTAAAACACAGCATCCTGGAGGATACAGATAAATAAGAGACAGCTATGAGATCAGACTACACTAATTACCAACCAATCAGCGGGCAGGGAAAAAGTTCCAGGGAAATTCGGAGCTATTACACAGAATCTCTTAATTTAAATAAATCTTGCTAAAAAAATAAAATTCAACTTTTAAAGAGTACTTATAAAGGTTAAACCATACATTTGTGCAATGTATTCATAATGTGTTGCATACTCAAAACAAGAAGTATATTTTACATTTTCCTCATGTTTCTACATACAAGTAAGTGGGTCAGAACCATCCGACCCAAACAGCTTTTTCAAAACATACTCAACGTACGGCTTATGTATGTTGTTTTGATAAAACTAAGACAGGTCTTTCAAAACAAGTAATAAAAATATAGCTTCCTATAATAGGGAACTCAGTACAGAGCTTAGAGCTATAAGGTAGGCCAATGGAAAATGAATTGTATGACCTAAAGATAGATTCTGCATAGGGTAAAAGTGAAAGTAGACATACTTTTTTTCTAACACAATGATTTGAAATTTTGAGAAATGTTGAATTATGGTGTATTTTGACTTTTATTAAAACTCTTTAGTTGGTTTTTAAATATTTGAAAGTTATATGATGCAAGATAGGTAGATAGGTAATTTAAATTCTTTTATTAAGGGTTGTGGACACAAAATTAGCCATACCTGAAACCTGGTATAGAAAATTGGCCTGTAATGCTCATGTTTGACACAGTTAAAGGTATATCTAGTAAGTTCTATTACTTTCTGAGGGCTTTGCATACATTGTTTGCCAAAAATGTCAGAAAGCGACAATCTACACCTGTCCGAAAAGATGTCGAAAAGCCGCTTATGTCTGTTTTGGAAAAGATGTTGAGGTAAACTCTGACTTTGAGTTCATCGCTTCTATACTGTTAGTGTCGATATGCAAATATGTTATGCGGTTTAATACATTTTACAAATAAAATTATTTAATTGGCAAAAAATATGACCTTTTACGTGTTTTTCAAAAGTGTTTTTCTACCCCCTTCATTTTAATGAATTTTCATGGATCTGTACTTTAAACAGTGCTTATTGGCTGCATGGTTACATGAAAATGACCTGGAAAGATGGTATAAACAATATCTAATAAAAAAATACAATAAACAGTACAGTAACAGGCAATCTTGTGTAATGAACAAATTGTAAAACATGGCATGGCCCTAAAAATGGAGTTGGGGAGGATAGTCTCAGAATTTATTTTTTTATGCAACTGAAAAGTTTCTTGATGGTTTCACATATAGATTCTGTTGAATAATGTTAATTAATTCATTTGAAGGAATATTTTGAATATATACAAAAACAGTGGCGTTTTATGGTAAAATCTGCTATTTTGACCCCTGAAAATCACAAATATCATTTTTGAGTATATATTATTTACAAGATAGCTTCAACTGGTTGACAATCACATGTTGTTGATGAAATCAATTTAAAATCCCTTCATTTGAAGCAAAAGATTGGAACGGTTGTCGAGATATGGCATTTTGAAGATTCTGGATTTACGCGTAAAAAACGAAGGAATTTTGCTTTAGCCGAAGCTCTTTTAATTCCTCATATTTTGTCGAAAAGGGCTTTTTTCTGAAAAAGAATGATATCCTTTTTCTCAGATTGAATGTATCAAACAATTTAGCAAGAAAAAAATGTTGAGGTAAACTCTGACTTTGAGTTTTACACAGAATCTCTTAATTTTGATTGGTTGACTAACCAAAAAATCTTGCTAAAAAAAATTAAAATTCAACTTTTAAAGAGTACTTATAAAGGTTAAACCATACATGTATTCAAAATGTGTTGCATAATCAAAAAAAGAAGTATATTTTACATTTTCCTCATGTTTCTACATGCAAGTAGGCTGGGCAGCACCATTCGACCCAAACAGCTTTTTCAAAACATACTCAATGTACGGCTCATGTATGTTTTATTGATAAAAACTAAGATATGTCTTTCAAAAGTAATACAAAATATAGCTTCCTATATTAGAGAACTCAGTACAGAGCTTAGAGATATATGGTAGGCCTATGGAAAAAGAATTGGTGTAGTATGACCATGAACCAAACAATGCCAAACAAACTAACATTCAGAGCTATTTCTTCCCATCAGTGTACACTAAAACACAGCATCCTGGAGGATACAGATAAATAAGAGACAGCTATGTACCAAACAATGCTAAACAACTAACAGTCAGAGCTCTTTCTGTCCATCAGTGTACACTAAAAAACAGCAGTAACACATTGACAAAACACAGTATATATAGAACCGAAAAGTAAGCAAATAAAATTGTGTGTGTGTGTGTGTGTGCATGCGTGTGTACGTCCGCGTGTGTGTGTGCGCGCGCCTGCGTGCGTGCGTGAAAATTACCACAAACTAAAATACATATTTACCTGAAGTACCGACATATTGAAGGGCGTTTTGTTGCAGTCTTTAAGGCTGATTGGCCTGAAACAATACCAAACACAAACATTTAAGTGAGACAATGCATACTCGTGAAAATGATATGACAAATCTTAAATCAATAACTAAAACGATTTCTAACTGATTTGCTCGTAGTAATGGACAATATGCCGGACATAACACAATTGCAGTTGTATATATGTGTTATGAACCAAGCTTTTCATAACGCAAAACAAGTCATGTAAAGTGTCTGAATTATGGGATTAGACACGTCTAAACTTGATTTAGAAAATTACGATTGAAGACTGGGTTAGTGTGGTCATGGCGTGGGAAGAAATTAGAACATCAGGGGAAAACCGACATGGGAGGAAACCAGAACATCCGGGGAAAACCCACGTGGGAGGATACCAGAACATCCGGGGAAAACCCACGTGGGAAGTAACCAGAACACCTGGAGAAAACCCATGTGGGAGAAAACCAAAACACCCGAGGAAAATCAACATGTCCAGTACACCCACCGTACCCTCGGAAGGAAACCAGAACACAAGTGGAAAACCCACGTGTCCAGTACACCCACCGCAACCTTGGGAGGAAAGCAGAACACCCACGGAAAATCCACGTGTCCGGTACACCCACCGTACACGTGGGAGGAAACAAAAACACCCGCGGAAAACCCACGTGTCCTGTTCACCCACCGTACATGTGGGAGGAGACCAGAATAGTCGGGAAAAACGCGTGTCCGGTATACACACCGTATCCCTGGGAGGAAACCGCAACACCCGAGGAAACCCACGTGTCCGAGTGCACCCACAGACCACGTTGTGTAAAACTAATCCTCGAAAGCCAGGGATTTTTATATAGATCCTGGAAAAGGGAAGACTTATCAAAAATGTCAACTTCACTACGTACCAAAGACCATGGATCGTCCAGTAGTTGAGGGAAGCGGGAAGTTTGCACTTCCTGGGCTGAAAAAGAAAACACGAATGATATATGTAGAGTTGAGAAGTCGATGTTTCACATGCGTCCTAGAGACCTACAGTTCGGGACACATTGTTTAACCAAAGGTTTTTAGCATTTATATGAACAATTTTGATAATACTTACATAAAGTATGTATTATTGGAACTGTAATTTTAGTTGTAAATCAAAACATAGTTTTGAAATTTGGTTGAGAAATAAATATACAACCGAAATACAATTTTTGATAAGGCTTGTCCCATGTAAACTCCTTATTGCTGGGACAGCAGAAATGTAGCATATCTCAAATAAATTTAACCATTGTTATTAATTCAGATGTATCACATTAAAATCAGTTTTGATCGAAAATCTACATAGTTTTCTAATTTTTGATGTAGTAGAATTTTGCATTGAAAACGTCCTATCAAAAGCAACCTCGTGACATTTTAATTTTTCGTCCTATTTTGAAAGTAATGTATTTTATGTACGACTAAAACAACATGTTTCAATGATATGTAATTTATTAAGGTACTATTTTAACTATGTCTGAAAATCAAAACAACCTGAAACTATAAATATGTATTCCAAATGAAAGCAATGCATATGTCAAAATGCCTGTCGACATGTTTCCGGCGTAGGAAAACAGAACGTTTACATTAATTTTACCATATTGAAATTTATTAATTGCACACATATGATGATGAGTTCAAACGTTAAGAAAAAAAGCATGGTGTGTGTGTGTGTGTGTGTGTGTGTGTGTGTGCGAGTGTCCAATCAACCAAGGCGGTATCCCCAATGGTCTCTGTGTGTGTGTGTGTGTGTGTGTGTGTCCAATCAACCAAGGCAGTATCACCCAATGGTGTGTGTGTGTGTGTGTTTGTGTCCAATCAACCAAGGCAGTATCCCAATGGTGTGTGTGTGTGTGTGTTTGTGTGTGTGTGTGTGTGTGTGTTGTCCATTCACCCAAGGCAGTATTCCCAATGTTGGCCATTAGTAGTGAAATATCGTGGGTGCGTCGACTAAGTCAGTATAATCCCAACGAAAGTAATGTGGGAAATACTTTTGTATTTTGAAAAAGATTTCGAAAACTAACACAAATTTGGTTCTGCTTGGGATAAAGGCGTTATTTTATAGGCACTATAGACAACTTCATGCTTAAAACGAATATATTAAGATGTGACTGTATACAGATGATGAAATGCAGTTATGTGTAAAACAAGCTATTTGATATTAACCCTTAAGCCGCTAAGCACGACTCTAATAGCCTTTGCGTCTATTGTAAACCCAGATCTGATCATTTCCGATTGCTGATCAGTCATTTCCCCCAAAACACACCTTTGTCACATAAATGGAATGGCCCTAGTTCAAAGAAAGAACATTCCATTATATTATAAGTATGTAGCGGGTTAAGGGTTAATATCAAGCACATTATGAGGTGTATACTATACTCAGTTGCAAAATAAAGTGGACACTAAGTTTTGTTTAGATTTAATTGTGTTTGTTTTTTTCAGAATTAAATTGACAAATTCCAAAATGAATATGCCATGTTTCATGCCAACGTGTTTATCATGTCATTGTCAATATCATGTTGTCCTTTGTTTTTCAATAGGTCGAATCATTAAAGGACTGTCGCTTGATAAAGAGCATAGGGTGTAAAGTAAACTTTTCAAAGTGTCCAGTTTCTTTTGCAACTGAGTATACATTATATTGTTATTATATCAGATTAGAACATACACTTAACTATATTTACCGGCTTTTCCTGAACTCCAGATACGCAGACCGTTGGAGGCCATTGTTGGACAAATGAGAAATAGCTGAAGGTTTCGCTGACAACAGATGTGTACGTTAACCTGGGGTAAAACAAGAGGGCCGAATGACCATGCATCTCTCACCTGGTGGCTTAAATAAAACGTGTCCTTTGAATACACTTGCAATAGTAATATAAATGAGGTCTGGTTACTTTAGAAAATAATATGTTTAACAATGTTTCAATTTAACTCTGCTAGTATGTAAAAGTGTAACCCTCGGGGTAGGGACCTCTAGCTCTTATAGTTTCACTTGAAAATACGTTTCTAAAGTTTTCCTATACATCTCTATGTAAAACTATGGCCACAACTTTCCTATACATCTCTATGTAAAACTGTGAACACATAATTCAAACCCCAGTGTCATCATTTGAACAACTCCGTAGACTACCGTACCTTTATGCAACATGCAATATATGAGAGATGTCAGCCGTGTAGTTGCGGAGAACATTTCCTCTATATAAGTCGATGCAAAACATGTATGACCCATCGGCGAGGCTATATTTGACCCCAGGGACACGATTCATTCAATCTTGATAGAGGACCATATGCAATAATATCTCGTAGCTGTATGTATGCTTTGTTGTGTCAGAGAATATTTATTCCATTTTTACCTGTATAAGTCTATGTAAAACATGTAACCATAAGGTCGGATCATATTTTAACCCATGTCACCATTTGAAAAAAAAAATGGTCGAGTACATAAGTGTATGCTTCATGCGAAATATTAGACCGCTAGCTTAAAGTTTAGTTTTAGATAAAAATGTCTAATGATTTTCCTATAACTCTCTGTAAAACTATGACACAGGGCGGGGTCAGATTTGACACCAGGATCACCATTTGAACAAACTTGTTAGGGGACCAAAAGTTTATTATATAAAATATCCAGTCTTTGTGGTTTCAGAGAAGCCTTTTTTAATGGTTTTGCCCTATATTAGTCTATGTACAAAATATGTAATCTCTTTATACAAACGTTCGGCCCCCGGGGCGTGGCCATGTTTAACCCTAGGGACTTCATTGAAACACACTTGACAGTCTAGAGGTTGTCAATCATTAATTACGAAGATTGCTGTTAAGTTTTCAATCATTAATTACGAAGTTTGCTGTTAAGTTTTCAATCATTAATTATGAAGATTGCTGTTAAGTTGTAAATCATTAATTACGAAATTGTCAATCATTAATTACGAAGATTGCTGTTAAGTTGTCAATCATTAATTACGAAGATTGCTGTTAAGTTATCAATCATTAATTACGAAGATTGCTGTTAAGTTTTCAACCATTATTAACTTATTTCAATGTGTACAGCAATGAGCATGTATATATGGTTTCAATGACACTTGAGCAGAATACCACCTAAAGCCTTGCAGTTAATTCTGTAAAATGTGGAAGTTATACACATCCATGCATGTTAACTGAACTAACGCCCCCATGTTTTATTTCGTATTGGTACATTTGAACCGTATTTAAACATTACCGGAGAACAGTTGTATTCAGTTTATTTTCGGAAGAGCTATTTTCTAGCTTGGTGCAAGTTATACTCGATTTCTTTTCATTAACATATAAGTATAGTACCCATTTAAAATAATTTAAAGTAGCTATCCCGCAAAATAACGGCAAGATTACACTATAAATCGTTTATCAAAATCGTTTATCAAAACTCTCTCCAGGTGTTCGGGTATAATAATGTATATATGTCGATTTAATATGCATAAAATGAATTATGACTTGGTAACTCTTAATTCGACACTCTAGTTTTGGTGTGTTCAATTTCGCCTGGCTGGTTAAAGCCGTTTATATTGTACCTATGTAGTTTGGATTCTCAAAATAAGTAAATTATGTATATATCTTGTCATCAGTAGGTTAAGAAATGGTGTACATGTTTGGTAAATTTGGCTGTTGTTGGCGAGATAGCTACTTTTCAAAGGATACACGACAATATGTATGTCTGTTTTACACAACTGCATGCATTACAACATAACGCGTCTACCAAATTCTCTTATATCCCTATTCAATAACCTGATACGTTTGAATATTTATTTCTCAAAAGTAACAGATCTACCCTAGTCAGTTTAAGAAATAATAAAATAGTGTATTAAAAGTGCATAATATTTTTTTCACCTAATATAGATATAAAAATCGAACAGGAAAAGCAGCATTCAAGGACGACAGTCAACACAGAAACAAAAAACAAATCCAAAAATGAATAAAAGGCCAAACAAGACATCACAAACACAAAAGGTTGACAATAGGGCTACCGCCAAAAAAAGCCGATGGGGGTTTAAACCAGGTTCTAGGGTTCACCAAACCTCACACTATGAAAACAGTACCCCAGTCATTAATATTGATTAGTGGTTATAATACACCATACATTGTCCATACAATATAGACATTAGCATGGAATAAGTTAATTTCCCTTTACAACAATTCCTTTGTTTTGAAATTTATACAACATGAATATGACCCCTGTCGGGTTTAACCTTCAGTATAACAGCATGGCTGTAATCTTGCTTTCAAAATAGTTTTAGGTTAAAATAAAGCAACATTTCCGTGTGTCCCTTTAAATGTATATTTGATTTTAAGGAATAAATACATTAAGTTGGTAAAAGTAGATATAAAAGTCGAACAGGAAATGTAGAATTCAAGGACCACAGTCAACCACGTACACTCAAAGAAACAAACAACAACTACAAAGATGAATAAAAGGCAAGACATGCCATTATAAACATAAAAGGGTTGACACATAGGACTACTGTCTTGAAACGGTCAGTGGCACAAAAGTATGCTGGTGGTAGGGGGATTGGGGAGGGGTGGGGTGTGTACACCACGTTATACGGTGCACCAAACCTCATTCTTACGCTACTGTCATCCAAATAAAACAGTAGCGTATAAATAAAGATATCCCCTCCAAGTTATGTAGTTTAACAAAGAAGGCAGCATTAATATATAATATAAGCATGACACATAAAGTATCATGTATAAAAATACAAAAACTCAAAAGCCACAAAGCAAGTACTCATTGACCTGGCAGAAGGCAGAGCAGTACCAGAACAAACTACTAAGGGTACGACAAGACAATATTTCAGGCAATCATCAAGCACTACCGTCCTTTGAGGATTTAGGTAGACGTCATCATAGGGTCCACGATCTGTCCTGTCATTGCACAATCAAAGTTCAATCAAACAATCGGACACTTGACAAAATTACTTTTGCTTCAGATATTTGCCAAAATCAGATTTAAAATTTCTTTACCCAGAAATAACAGCAACGACCAACAATTCCAAAGTCTTCATCTCTTTAACTGAAAACAAACCAGTAACAAGGTATCATACTTATGAATTTATCAGATGATATCAGTTTCATCAAAACAAGCAAAACAATATGGTATTGTATTTGTTTAACAAATCGAAAAACTGGTTATAAGAATGTTAAAACCGAATTTAACTCTCGAAACCGGTTTCAACTATAAAAATCGATGATTCAGTTGATTAATTTACATTACCGCTCGCTAATCCCATTCGATCGACGAAAAAATGGTTTAAAGCCTCAAAATCAGTTTTAAGAATGTTAAAATGGAATTTCACTCTTCATTGAAACCAGTTTCTAACTCGATAAATATGAAATGTCGCTTGGTCATCCGTATTTATCGACCAACAATATGTTTTTACGTTTAAATCGGTTTTACGAATAAAAACAGTATATCGATTCCGATTTTGTTAATTTATCGATATAAAAACGTTTTCAACGAAGTTGGTTTTAAGTATCGGGTAAAAAATGAAGACCCAAGGTAAAAGGAGGTAAACATTAACAGATGGCTTAAACCGATTTTGAGAATGTAACTGTCATTATGTATTGCCAGAAAAAAAATACCTGTGTTTCTGGTTACCCGACCGTCCCTATTGTTTGGCGCCGACCCCATAGTTTTTTATCAAAAAACAACAACAATAAAATGACGAAAAAGCTGGGTACGAAACGGTAATGTATGAAAAGATTGAGTACGAACAATTCAATCTAACTCGTAGCAGAAAATATGTGTTTTCAATTTATTTTATTCAAAACAAACAAGTTCAGAAGATATGATGAGGTTGTTTTCCTTCTCCCCTTGCAAAATAACTACAAATTAACTACTTGACAAAGTTAAAGATGCCTTTAACATCGTCCAAACCACATGGGCAAAAAAAAAGTTTTTTTTTTTTACCTACCTATCCTAGTTTTTTCAGCTGAGTACCCAGAAACACCGGGTTTTTTTCTGGTCTAAGTATGTAATTGCTAGCTATGATATTCGACCCAAAATGCATGACTGTCGACTCTAAAAACAGGTTTAACCCTTAACCTGCTAAGCACGACTATACTAGTAACTCGCAGGCTGATCGGGGTTTAAAATGTCCGGCTGCTGATCAGTCATTTTCCCAAAAACACTCCTTTGTGACATAAATGGAATGGTCTTAATTCAAAGTTAGAACAGTTCATTATATATATGTATCGGTTAAGGGTTAAGATGTTTTTCTTTGACTATCGAAAGTATCTGTCAATAACAAATTAGAGTTAGTATCGAAATTATATTTAAGATTGATATCTATCATCAAGTTCGTATATATCTGTCGCTCTGGTCGTAAATATCTTCTTGCTTTTTCTTTGTTGAATATTATTTCTTTATTGTTTTTTTGGAGAAATTCGATTATTGAATCAAACTGTGTTATCGAGCAATACTGTAATAAGTGTAGTTGTTTTGAGACTTAAAGGGGGTTTTGCATTTTAAGATTCTTAAAGCCGATTTTGAGACTTAAAACTAGTTTTTTCGAAAAATATTAATTATCGAGCGATAGTTTAGGTTGATCAAGATCAAATCTTTTTTTTTAGAATTAAATTCTTTTATAAGATTACCGACCAACCGAAATTAACTCTCAAGATTGGTTTTAGTTATTTGAGGATTTCTTTTTTATATTCATATAAACATGATCATAGCGGATATAGCCTGTTGGGGGTTTCTTTATTTTCACTGTCCTGTTATGACAACATGGTAAGAATGAGGTTTTGATCACACTAGAACCTGGTTTAAACTCAACGGTCCTTTTGCTACTGATCGTTCCAAGACGTTCGCCCTATTGAAATCTCTTTTATGTGTGTGATTTCATACACTTTGCATTTTAATTATATGTGTATGTTTTGTTTTTTCTATGCGTGTGCTTTTTTTTGTTGTTGTTGACTGTGGTACTTTCCTTTTCGACTTTTTACCAATGTGTTTTCGTCAATAAATAGGGAGTATCGATTTATTGGGTTAAATCCGTTTTTGTGAGCTAAAGTCGGTTTTAAAATTCTTAAAATCAGTTTTGAGACATAAACGTTAGTACTGACTTAATCACCTTCCAGCTAAGTTTGGTCTGATTAATGTTTTAAAAAATACAGTTTGCAGGACAGAGCCATGACATTATATATATAATATAATGTGTTGTGAACAAACGATTTTTAGAATGTTTAACATACTATTACATTAAAACAAATGATGTAACGGAACTCCGAATGTATACATGTTATGTATAGTTACGAAACAAAGCATCATGCCTAACAAAATGTGTCATTCTATATATATATATACGCAAACAAATCTTTTTTATAGCATTAGCTTAAAGCAATATTTCCATATAAATACCCGAATTCCTTAACGAGTGTAATAACCATTGATTTCAAATATGCTAATTTTGTTTTTGTTTTTCATTAAATCTTGAACTGTGATGAATACCACCCTATAAAAATCTGCTTCATCGAAGCGGGGGTATAATAAAAAGTAATTAGTAACATACTAATAAATAAGACAACTTACGTATCTTCCGTCTGTCTATACACTCGAACTTTAATATTATTCTCGATATGATCACGTATTAGTAGCGTCTTTAAGATGTACGCAGTTGTCTCGGGTGTATTGTCCCCAAAACTGAACGTTTTCCCCTACATCCCGTATCATATTGCGTGTTAATAATCTTCCTTCTTCCTGAACCTCACATAGACTGGTCCCCGGTAGTAATTCGATTGTCACTACTGGCGCCTTTGTAAGGGAACCAGTTCGTTGTATCTTCCTGCTTGAAGATAATATCAGCCGATGATACATATCGTCTGGTTTGCAAATAAGGAAGTTTAGACCATTCAAGTACACATAATAATGCGAATTGTTAGGGTCTTGTCACGTTTAATTTGTTTCTGTTGTTATTAATAGAGGATCTTACATGAGTACATTCATTATTGAATGTATTAAACGAGTTGGCAAAATGATATAATGCGAGGCTCTTGCCGAGCATTATAACATTTTTGCTAACGAGTTTAATAAATTCAATAATAAATGAGAACGAATATTAGATTCTATTTATCACATAACTCACATATCGACTTTTATTGCATTTTGTCTGACGCTTTAACAAGTCAGAACACGTACATTAACGTGACGTCCATGACGTCATTAACGTTATGTTATACCACTAGTGTAATATCGAAAATATTGAATGATGTTATTACACTCCCACACCGTATGTTATGTAATAATAAATGATATATATTTATAATAATATTAATAGTGTTAGATTATAATTAAAGTGAGACTTTCCTGTGTGCCCGAAGGTCGTAAATGAAAGAAAAAAAAAAGTTACGCCATTGTCGTCCGATTCCACGAATCGTGTGTTGTCATTTCGATCGACCTAGATTTTATTTAACCTCGCCATGTGGTATAATGCCTTTTGGCGGGCTTTTCATGGACGATTAAAGTTGTTTGCAGTAGAGTGTTATCGACGGTTGTTACATCCCGTCTAAAGTAGACTATAAAGAGTAGACAGCAATTTAAATGAAGATTTCCGCTTGACAATTAGTGTTCAGTGTCCAAAAAAGTTTAAGTAAAATGAAGATCTCGGCAAATTAGATGACAGCATATCAAGCCGGAGATAGCCTGTCGAATTGTTGCAAGATGGTCAAACATGTTGATTGAGATGCCTGTTGTTCTCGTGGAAAGGGCTCATCCGCTATTCACATTGGTCGTAGAATTGGTAGCTACCTGCCAGTATGGCCAGTGTGAATCTATGGTCCGTGATGAGTTGTTGAAGCTGTCGTAGGCCACCTAACCCCCGCCCCCATCCCCTCCTCGTCACGAGCGGGAGCCTCCGCCCCACTCCCCTCCTCGTCACGAGCGGGAACTCGCTGTGACAAGTGTCTTCTCGCCAGATCCAACATCGATTATTCCCAGTAGATGTTGAAACGTCCCTATTTAGGACCACTTTCTGAAAACAGGTTAAAAGCAGGTTACATTCACTTCTGGGGACATTTAGGAGCATAGATGTCCAATCCTTGATCCCAGACAGCAGCAAGCCCCGAGTGGTCACGTGATCCCTGACGTCCGCGATACGTTCAGACTGTTCGATAGTCTAAACCGAAAAAGAGTGCGTGTTTTTGTATTTTACCGTTGGGCCGTTATTTGTAATGAACGTACATACGTATGTTTGTATGAATTCTGTCATATCTAGGCGGTGTCTACTTGTCACATTATGCATTGACATCGGGCCGAATAGCCTTAGGACGACTATGCTGAAGTCAAGCAAGGGAGCTACTAGTACCATATTTATAAAGTCTGTGGTATGAACCCGGGAACCCCCATGCGAGACGGACGTTCTATCACGCTCTACCACTAGGCCACTTCACGGTGTATGCAGACTGCTACGAGGGCGCCTCCTGGCGCATGCTTATAAGACATGTGCACTGTGCAGGCTTATGGACTAGGCAATCACGCAAGCACGTACGCACGTACACGCAGTATTAATTCAAATGCTATTTTAGATACATTTCGCAGACTCTGAAGCGGAGTCATCCAGATTCCAATAATTTTCAAATTAAACATCTTAGATCCACTATAATTGTACCGTCTCCGTGGCCGAATTGTTAACGGCGTTGCGTTGTAAACTTTCGCCTTTCACCGCTGCGGGTTCGAATCCCACTGGGAACTCGACTTGTATTCTTACGGACAGCGGGAGGTGTACAGTACTGGTTCTACCCAGGAAAAGTGGGCGGTCTGCCTCCACCATAAAAAAATCGATCGTCATATATAACCTTTCATGCGTTGAAAATGACATAAACACCATACAAACAAACAAATCCACTCTAATTGCCATATTACGGAGGGATTTTCTTCTTCATAATAAACTGAATGGAAAAAGAAACGCAGGGTGCGTATTTCCGCTATATATTGCATATACTGCACACTTAATTCCATATATATTCCAAGGAAATCCCAAGATGTTTTGTAAAAAAAAAAAGTGCAGTTAGTTAGAGAAAGGACACAACTGTGATGGTGTAGACGTTTTAATCACAGTACACGTTGTAACAAGAAATTCATAAATGCTGAAGTTCCTCTTTGAAAAATTGAGCCAGTTCAGTATTGTATTTAATGTTAAGTGATTGCAACATTTAAAGCCTAAGTTTGCTCACCTGCTTGAGCCAAATGCGAATTCTGACGATAATGAAACTTTAAAGGGGTAACCATTGGTGTGATCAGTGCTGTTTTAACCTTCTTTCTAAAAGGACAGGCCTAATGTCGCCCTGTACCATTCGATTAGCAGTAGCATATTAAACATACAATATATAGCGGAAATACGCACCCTGCGTTTCTTTTTCCTTTCAGTATAGTAGAGGGACTATACAACTTAGAACTACACAAACACATATTTAATGCTCGATAGAGACCTCAAGACTGCCAAGAGAATGTATTTTTGTCAAAATGCAAACTTGCTGGTTTAAAACAATAGTCAATAGCATTTTGCTAGATTGTGTTAGATTATTTTGCATTTTCTAGACGAAAACTATTGTGTATATAGTATAAGCAGGATCCCAATGAGAAGTACATGAAAAATGCTTATTAATAAATGCAGACAATTCTCAAGTTTTTGCGTTTGTGTGATCAAGATCGATTCAGGACGTTTCGTCACTAAACCATTTCGACACCTAGACGAATCGGCACCTAGACGTTTCGGCATCAAAACATTTCGGCATTTATCTTAATTTTTACCCTAGACGTTTCGGCACCCATTTATTTGAGTATTATAATGAAATAAAGAAGTAAAGAAATTAAATATTTTCTATAAGATCACTTGTAATTCATTTAAAATGCACAGTTGATTGCCTTAACGGCAACTCCGAAGCGGTTTCGAGCCTGAATACAACCTAAAAAAAGAGTATGATAATGAACCTTTGGAAACGGCCGAGCACGACACCTACGAAATATTGCAGTCTCGGTTTGATTGAGACTGTTCATGAGTGGTAGTGAAATATGCTAGCTACCGCTCACGCCCTCTAACCCCGGGTTGAGCAGAACTCAATATTCATAAAATCAACAGTACAAAATTTTAACCATCCCGAAGATGGCATGCATATGGCGGTGGACATGGAGTTATCCTTCTTTAACGTATTCCCCATGTCGTATGGTCCCAGTATCTAATAAAATGAAATGCCCCGAAGAGCGAAATAAACATAATGGAATACATGAACATAAATAAGGCCCATATGATAATCACTTGTAAAATGTAAGTAAATATGACATTTTATATCATATTGTAGCATGGTCACTGCAATTCTCTTTGTAATAGCTCACGTGTAAGTCGTTTAATTGTAAATACTTGAATATGGTCCCTTTAACATGGATAATAATAATGTATACCTAAGACCAAATAAAAACTTATCTGTATTCAGACAGTATCTTTTAATTCTTTACTTTACCTTCCTTTCATCTTCATATCGACGGCTACAGGTACATGTATGTGACTTGAACAAAGCCTCCACAAACTAATCCGTTATTAAAAATCGTCTACATATAACGCATGCGTTATACTTTTCTTGTTATATATTTCCTTGCTTGAAACGGACATACGCTTATTAATTCAAGTACATATAGTTAAGTATAAGGTTCAGAAATAAGGACATTAATTACACATTATTTACATGACAATAAGAGCCGCAATGTCGATTTATTATTTTTTTCGTTCCATAAGGATAACGCAAAATCTATAAGGCTATATATGAGATTTGAGATTAATTATGCTAATTGCGAAATATAAGATTATAATTGTCAAAATATTGCTTTTCAAAATAATGTACATACAAAGTGTGCTTAAACAGCACCTTTGCTAAGCATTTTAAAACTAAAATGAAACGTTTGTGACATGCTTTCACTACCCCTACTCCAAACTCACATATATATATATTTGACATAACGTCATGGCCCCCATTATCGTGGTATATCGTGGTAAAACGTGATCTGCGCTACAACGATTCTTAATTGTTCTCGATTTCAATGACCTCTGAATTCAGTAATATATTATCTTTGTTTACATTGACAAAATTGTCTCCCGTGAATCACTTTTTACCGGATGTCGTGAACTATTCCGATTGGGTCGGAAGATTCCATTATTGATAGAGGGTCCCCATTATCGTTGCAATTCGAAAATGTATCCAAATGAGACATTTTAACGGTAAACCATGTTGCGAAGTTAATTAAAACTTTATTCAGACAAGGTTTAATTGATGTAAACATGATTTACACATATAATATCAGCTAAATCTTAAATTGGATAATTGTAGCGGACACGTGTTTACTTACTTTTTGCGTATTGCATCAGATCACATGACCAGCTCATGGTTTTGCTACTGTACCGTATAAACTCCAAACATTGTACATATATTAAGATTTTTGATTAAATGTAGGCATTTTTTATAATCTATAATTATTTTAAATCAAAACACAAGGTTCAAAAGCCAGTCCATGACGGCTCTTTTTTCAATTTGAAACCCAAATTCAAGAATTTTGCTTGGCAGAGTAAATGCTCTTTATTATAGGAAGTAAAGTATGTGCTACGCAATGCCTTTTTGTGAATATCCCTTCAGAAAAAATGAAATAGTCCGAACTGGTGTGACCCAGTAGAAGCAGCGTCTGCATTCTGGAACAACAGACGGATGAATGTAAACACGAAGTAACTTTGTTAGTGGATATATATGAGGTAGAAACATTGTCCAAACTTAAAAAACAGTTGTTCTTTAACAGATTTTTACTTTTTTTTAATACTTTAGGAAAATTGATGCAGTTGATTTACTTTTTATATTTCAACAGTATTGGGGATTCCCTTCTGGTAAAAATAGCTCACGAGCTGTGACGTCACTCATCGTCATATATAATAAATATCGCGTGTAATGAGGTACCACGATAATGGGAATACCACGATAATGGGGGTCATGACGTTAGAGCAATGATTACGAACTATGTAAACAGAAAAAAGAAACCTGAACATTATAAAATTAAACAGTCAACAAAACAGAATATACCTCGAGATAAATAATTCCTATCCACAAAAGAAAAGATGTGTACGTGTGTAAGTTTGCATGCGTGCGTGCGTGCGTGCGTACATGTGTGTGAGGGGGTTGTGGGGTGGGGCTAATGTCGATTTTAACAATCACGACGGTGTCAATGAGCTCTGTACCCAGTTGTATAGTGGCGCCACACTAAAATACCACGTCTTAGAAATATGACATGATACCCCGTCTGGTCGCATTATACTGATACCTGGCCAACCAGTCCTAGAGGCTAGAACTATACTTTATAGAAGAAGAAGAAAGAAACTTTATTTGCCTCGTCATAGGTCTATGGAGGTTCGAGGCCATCCTCCATAAACCTTACAAATGTGCATATAACAATATTGCAATAAGTCTAAGAAGACCCTCGAGCAAATCAATGAAACACATAAGCATTAGGCTTTTTTTCGTTTCTCGATCATAGTGGTAAGTGTGAATATTGTGTACTTATATCTATAGGCGGGGACCCAAGCCTGAAAATAACGAAAACGTTTACCCGGAAAGATATACTCCTGATTTTTTAAATATTAACAGATGGGGGTCTTGTACATATGAAACCACTGTATGGACTTCTGGCATACTTTGCATTTCGTAACAGCATCGCGATTTCTACGGTAACCCATTCGTACCAAGTCAATATACGAAAATCGCTGAACAAACATTCAAAGGAAAATAAAGAAATTTGCACACGTCCTTTTAGGCAAATACAGTTCCAGTATTTGAAACCTATATGTGTATATGAAATATCAAACTACAGAATCAAGACCTGATTATGTTACACTTTACTAATTTTAACAAGAGTTATAGACCTTTTATGAATTTTGTTTTGTCCTGTGCCAGGGATAATGCGAATTTCTTGTGTTCACAATAACTGCAGTAAACGGTTTCCGATTTCCACTAAATGGTGTATGGTGTTAGGCCTAATACCTACAAGGCCTTTGACAAGTTCAATACTGAGTAAAACTGACACTTGCTTTAAAGAGTTATTACCCTTGGTTATTGAAAGAATAGGCACATTTTAGCTTGAGTACACACATTACTTTAGTAAACGGATTCCGATCTTCACATTATTTATTGTGAGACTTTATATGAATATGAACTTTGACAAGATGACAATGAGCAGAATTGACACAAAAATGCAAATTTCAGCTTTCTTACACAATACATTAAATAAATTGGTTTCGATTTTCACACAGTTTGGCGTGTAACTTTATATCAAACGGATTTCAGACAGGTTAGACGAGTATCAAGTTATTGCTCTAAATTGTCGAATAATTCCATCGTCTGATTGTTTCCTACTTTCCTTTGAAATATCATCAATTACTGTGTAATATTCTAATTGAACAAAGAGGATATCGTCCTCTGACTAAGGAGCGTGATTGTTTTCACGATGATTGTTATAAATAGCATTTGATTTTTCATGCTTTTTGGGGTAATATTATTAAGGTCTCGGTTTTGTTTGACAATGAGAACAATTGAGGAGTGGTTTACAAAGTTATCGCCCTTGATGTTTGCAAATATTTAAATTTCAGACTGAGTACACGGCAACTACAGTAAAGGAGTTCTGATTCTCACTAATATTTAGTTGAAGGGTTTTGGACAATTACACTATATGGCATTGTCACGTAGTTGTTTTCGAAGCATTTATATTCATATAAGATAATATTTTTTACACTTATGGAACTAGTTAAGTATGACACTACTGTTTATAGACAAATTGTTGGAATCCCAAATGAGAACGAAATGTGCAACTCTTGTTGCAGATTTGTTTTTGTTTTGTTATGTTAGAGGTTTCATTTTTAGTCTTTTACCAGATACGCTTAGGCAGATGCAATTGAAGCTTTTTATTATACCTCTTTGTACATGGATGATATATTGGACAATTACAACCCTTTCTTTTCTTTACTACATATACTTTCTTTCCAAAGTACTTCACCTCAAAAAAGCTAATATTTCTCATAGTTGCTATATCTTCTTTACTCGATTTACATCTCGCGATTGAAACTGAGAAATAATAAGCCAACTCTATGACAAGAGAGATCATTTCAATTTTGACACTGTTAAGGGCACGACTAGAAAATATTAAAGACAACGATCGAACGTTACCGTCCTTTCAGGATTTAGGTAGACGTCATCATAGGTCAACAATCTTTCCGGCGATCGCACAAACAAGTGGAAAGCAAAGCGGTGAACAGTAAATGGGTCAACCACTAAACATGCAGTGCGTTGCAAAATAATAAGGTGACAACCTCCTTTGATAAGCCTTTTAACAGTGATCATTACCCAATCTTTACCAGGACTCTTGTCAACGTCTTAGAAAATAGTCTGCGATTACGTCATAATGTGTCACATGACCATAGCTAAAATATCAAAATGGTTATCAGAAATCATCTCCGCGACCTGACACCATTAATGCCATGGGGTGGTGCTGAGTGGTAAACAATCGAACGGAACTCCGCTTACTTTGGACATTTTTGATGAATTTAGGTTAATATTTTAATTTTAGGTAGGCTGTTTAGAGCTATGAAATTTTAGAAAGTGATGGTAAGAACAAGCGATAATGCAACCCTATGGAAAATGCAATGGTAGAGTCCATTTTGATTGTGTTAATGGCGGAGTGATATGCCAACGAATACATTTTATTCTACCGCAGTATAATGCTGAGCAAACATTAGTGTTTATTCACTAAAATAAATATTGAATAAGAGCAATAAGCTTATATTTGAAAAGGTTTGCGTGACGTTTACTGCATTCATTTTCAACAAAGTAATAACGACCAAAATATATTAATCCAAAAGTTAGCATAAGCTTTAGCACAATATTGTGTTACGTGATCTACAGCGGCAGTAAGACAGGACTTTATACCGTTGGAGATGTCTGTAGTGGTGCATACACTAGAAATAGGAAGAAAGAGTGCTTTATAAGGCTGTTTTTGTAAATAAGGAATACCATAGTTGGAAGTTTGTTTTCCTTTTCATCTACTCCAGCTTTAATAGTGCTTCATTGAGTTTTATATCCGGACAAACCTTTGCGAATGTTTATTATCATAACCCTGATTTACTTAAAGAATTGTCAGAACACATCTGCTACAAGGTCTGTCACAACGTGAATACTGTGGTGACTATATGTACAGACTTTTTAAGATTATTGGTCATTATCACATTCATACAATCTGTGTTAAACTTGTTAACAATCATAACAAAATAGGATATGAGCCTATCATTATGCAGTGCACTGCATGTTTAGATGTTGACCCATTTACAGTTCGCCACAATGCTTTACAATTAATGATGCGATGACCCGGCTGATTTCGAACCCTATGATAACTTCTACTCACAGGAATTTATTACGATATATAATATAGAAGGCTAGAAAGAATATAGTTATAGTATATGTATATAGTAAAGGGCCTTCTTCTGCTCTCTATCTCTATCTTTCAATACTATATATCGTAATGAATGCATGCGCTTCTACCTAAATAGGCCTATTTTTTGATTTAATATTGTCTGATCATAATCATTCTTTTTTGTGTCCTGGCTTCTGACAAGTATTTGCTTTGTGGCTTTCTGGGAATTTATATTCATATATACATGATCATTTTGTGTTATACTTATATTGCCTACTAATTGCTATTCATACTTCCTAGTTTGTAAGGGGTTATAGCCTGGCTGCTCGAATTTTATTGGAATGACAATAGGGTAAGAGTGAGGTATGGTGCACTCTAGAACCTGGTTTAACCCCAGCAGCCTTTATGTCACTGACCATTCCAAGGAGGTACCCATATTGTCACTGACCATTCCAAGGAGGTACCCATATTTCAACCGTTTGAGTTTGCCATTTCGCATACTTTGCTCTTTTCTATCATTGTGATTAGTGTTTGTTTCAAATACGTGTGTTTGGTTGATTGATTGTGTTCTGTGAATGTTATATTTCCTTCTCGACTTTTATACCATAATTTGTTTCTGACTCAAAATAGGATATGGATCACATTTAGTGATACTTATAGTTTTAAACTGTAAACATGATTCTATTACACTATTTACTACATTGCGTCCAATGGATCAAGGCGATACAAACCGTAGGAAAATATTCAAGTTCATGATGTGTTTGAAAAACGTTGACAAACTTCTTAACCAGAAGTTGCCTGTTCAATCAATTAGAACCTAGAATTGAAACTCAAGGTCAAGATGTTTTGGAGATACTCTGTCAGACGTCATACCCAAACAATGACGTCGCTCAATCGACTTCCAACGAAACTAGTCAATAAAAAACCCGTTATTTTTCTGACAAATTTTGTCTCAGTTAGTGACCCATGTTCTCGTACTGGTGGCATGTGCAGTTAAATTAATGGTACGCTGATACATACTGACTGATGGCCGATGGACTCAGACTGGTGATCCGTTGACTCATTCTTGTGATCCGTGAACTCACAATAGAGGCCCATGTAGTGAAAATGGTCGCATCTTGGTGTCCCGAAGACGCACATTAGCAGTTCATTGTCTCATGTCATTATATGTAGTCTCAAAGTTAAGTGGTCTCATATCAGTGACCCATGTACTCATAACGGTAGACAATTGACTCAATTCATTGGAACATGGTCTCATACCGGTTGCCCATGGTATCATTTTGGTTCTCAATAAATTCACATAGTGGTCCGTGGTCTCATACCGATGCTATGACGATTCATTATTGTGGTTTATGGTCTCATGCCTCATAATGGTAGCCCCTGGAGATTATTGTCCCGTCGTCCCGTGTTGACGGACATTGGACTCATTCTGTGAACCCATATAGTCTGATCAGTGGTCCGTGGGCTCACTGCATACTGGTGAACCATGTGTTCAGATTAGTGACCTATGGTTCATACTGGTGGCATGTGTTCCCATACTGGTGATCCGTTGATCAGTGGTCTCATTATGGTGACACATTGACTCATGGAGTCAAACTTATTGGCCTGTGGTATCATGCTGGTGGCCATGATCGCAGTCTGGTGATCCATATACTCGTATTAATGGTCAGTGATGGGATAATACTGATACACGATGGACTCATTGGTGAGTCATATGCTCAGTTTCGCGACTTATGGTCCATATTAGTGGCATGCGGTCTCCTACTGGTGACCCATGGACTCATAATCATAGCCGATTATTGGCCCGTGGTCTCATGCTTGCCCATGGTATTATTCATGTGATCCATATACTCCAATTAGTGGTCCGTGAGCTGATACTGATGCGCAATTAACTCGTTCCAATGAGTTATGGGCTTAGATTAGTGACCTATGGTTCATACTGGTGGAATGTGCTCTTATACTGGTTACTCCAATAAGTGGCCAGTGGTCTCTTGCTGGTGAATCATGGACTCATAATGATTACCAATGGACTCACATGATTGGTCCGTTGTCTCATGTTGGTGGCCCGTGGTCTCATTCTGGTGATCCATAGACTCTAATTAGTGGTCCATGTGCTCTTACATACATATTTGTCATGGACTGACTCATACCGGTGAATCATAGTCTTACATTAGTGGCATGTGGTCCGTACTAGTATGAGACCACATGTCACGTGTACTAGACCAGTATGAGACCATGACTTAATTGATTTTATATCTGACTATGACTATATAGATTTTTTTAAAAGACAATTCTGTATCATATATTGATATTGTGGTGCTTAAAATATAAGGTAATTACATGAAGTTACTATTAATTGTCAATTTGACATTTAAATAAATCATTAAAAGATGCACTCATTTAACCTTTAAGTGACCTGGGAATGTGTGTTTTAGACACTTCGTCTGACGGGTGTGAATGATGCCAGGAAAGTGCTGTACTATCAAAAGAACAAGTCAATAGATGGCAATAGATGGCATACATGTATATACATACATTATATACATGTATTTTTCTCATCCTACGCTGCGGAAAGTATGTTGTTGTGAATTTATTTATTTATACCAATTATTTCCCTTGGATCCGACGTCTTTCCATGTTTGTCTTTATATAGTGATGTGATTGTTATATAGCGTGTGTCATACTCAACTATAGTTATATGTATGTGCTGTATGTATGTGTGTCCTTGTATGTACGTGCACTTGCAATTCCTGATGTCTTACCGTGTGCAGTGCTAAAGCCTTTGTACTCACGATTATTGAAACCACTTTTTTAATGGGGAATTTAGTCGTGGTGAAAAGGCGTCGACATTTTAGCTAGGCGTGGTCGTCGTGGTCAGGGTTTCGGGTTCGAGTCCTAGTGTCGCCGTAGTTAGTTTGTATTTTTTTCTTTATCCTATTCGGACATATTTAAGGGGGTGGGTCTCAAAAAAAATAAATATTCAATTTAAAGCAGACGATCATTATAAAATCTACATTGATTCACTACGTGAAAAATCGTAACGAACTGTTTTTAAGTGTATTGTCGACAGGGCGGTTCTAGTGTATGTTCTTGTGTCTGTCAGTATGTCTATCTAAACGTTTGTCTATACGTTAGTCTGTGTGGGTGTGACCGTATGTTTATCTGTGATTGTGTCAGTTTTGTGTTTGTACACGTCTATGTGTTGTATCTGTGCATATGTCTGTAGACGATATAAAATATGGGATGATTATTGGAGTACTTGAAGGTGAAGTCATATATCAAGCTATATCCCATGAATTGTGGATAAACATTTGCATAAACATCGATGAATACCTGCCATTCTCGTTTAAATTAATCGGATTTATATTTCCACCACCGTATAGTTGCACATGCATTCATTACCTGTACACATGATAAGACATAATCTTATACTCATTTAAGGAACAACTCTGAATAGACGACAGAGAGACATTCGCGATATCTTCATTGATATTCATCAGACCATCTTTCCAAATACCTACACAAATGCATTTTGTGCATTTTGCATAATAATAAGACGTGCATAAGAAATGCGTCACCACATCGTTGTATGCATCAATAACCGATTTAAGATTAGTTTATTAAAATATGTTTGCTCAATTTTCGTCAAGATACAAACACATGCACATAGCTATAAATTTGTGACAAATAGTTAGAACTTAAAGGGACACATAGCAATCTAGAGTTTTATTCAAACATTAAAATTTGCTCCTCAATTTACTTAGCCTGCGTCATTTTGACTTTAAAACTGCTTGCATATAATTAATAAAAAAATTGAGATTTCAACTTTCTTCACTATTTTACCAAATCTTTAAATATATTACTGGTGCAATATTATAATAGTTAGTAATATGCACAAATAATTTGCTTTGAACTATTCTAACAATTAATATTAATAATTGAACAAATGCAAGTTAAGAGGAAAACTAACGGGACGCCGTGAGTTTTTACAAAATCAAGATTGCCGTGTGTCCCTTTAAAATACTGATCTTAGTAAGCCCCATAATGCAGGAGAATGCACCTAATGGGTTACCCGTTTTTATTTTAAAGACATCTGAAAATGTGTATGAGAGCATAGCCATGGTCACAGACATAACAACAGACACATGCACATACACATGTACAGATATAAAGAAAGATAAAAGTACAGATACAAGCACATACACAAGAACATACATACACACGTACATAAGACGATCATATACACAATAACAGACACGGGCACAACCAGACAAAACCAGACACACAAACAGACATACGCGCGGTATAGAATTTTAGGATACTAGAACAGCCCATGTCGACAATACACTTAAACTGTTCATTACGATTATTGATCAATATAGATTTTGTATCGTGTGCTTTGAATTCAAAGCCTTTTTTGTTGATACACGTTGTCCCCCCTTAAATGTGTCCGATGTCCACATTCGCGTTAGCCGTACATCTCTATTATAATGTGATCTCATATTGCGTTGTAGATCTATTACAGTTCTCTGATTGAAGCAGTCCGTTAGCCGTAAATCTGTATTATAATGTGATCCCATATTGCGGTGTAGATCTATTACAGTTCTCTGATTGAAGCAGTCCGTTAGCCGTAAATCTGTATTATAATGTGATCCCATATTGCGGTGTAGACCTATTACAGTTCTCTGATTGAAGCAGTCCGTTAGCCATACATCTCTATTATAATGTGATCTCATATTGCGTTGTAGATCTATTACAGTTCTCTGATTGAAGCAGTCCGTTAACTGTAGTGAATCCATTACCTGTTTGATGTCACTACACGAATTATTCGAGCATATTTGATAATCGTGATTGAAAACTGTTCGTAATCCTATTATTATCAAGTAAAATAAGTCTATTCCAGTACCGTAACAGTGTTAACCATCGTCTGTACTTGCGTACATACTCGTGTATGTAAGGGGGGGGGGGGTGTGAAGGAGGGGGAGGGGGGATAATATCAAGCCATTAGTTCTATTTATATAGCGCTGGCAGTACTTTTTAAAGTTCCAATGTGTTTCTATTTTAAGGCCAAACAAAAAATAGCTGTGTTTCAGGTTCCAAACCGACCGACCCTATTTTTGTCCCGACCCTAACCTTTTTATTTCCTTTTTGAAAAATAAATTAAAAAAAAGATTTGTGACGAAATTATTCTGTATTCGTTACAACAATGTAATACAATTGGAGTACTGGGATATTTACTGATATGCAGGTTCAAGGGTCTTCAAGGTAAAATAATTGCAACAATCAAGATGTTAGAAGCGCGTTATCTAAATGGTGTCAAGACAGTTAACTCTTGCAGACCTTACGTGCCGGATTTGAGGACTAACACCATTTCTGTGTCGGGTCTTGTACTTTTTACATACAAAACAAAATGTAAATTTCAACGACCAACGAGCCCAATATAGGTGGCTTTAAAGTAGAATACCGCTTAAGCCGGTGCTAGGGCGTGAGAAGTGTTGCTTCTTTCATTACTTCTCATGAACAGACTCAATAAACTTGACCGAGTCTGCTGCTTTATTCTCTGAATTGTGTTTGTTGCTCTCAAAGGATCACCTTTATGAGTATTTGTAAATGAATGCTTTAAATATATTTGTTATTTTTCTTATAGGGTGTTATATATTGTTAATTTGTGTAGATCCCTTGAGTCCGATATTCCTTTTCCAAATCAATCAGATCAAGATCAACAATAGCATGTACACTATGCAACTAGTAAATATATATACAAGTTTTATTGAAAAACATTATTTCAATTAAACTATACACATTATTTTTCACTCACTCAGGCACATGTGATGATTTGAAAGTCCACCTGGAGCCATACATGCTAAAATCTACCTTGATGCCCGCAAAAACAGTTTAATTAAGTGTACTGCTGACTTTTTCTGATTATAGTACTTACCTTAAAAAAAAAGAAAGAAAAAAAGACCTACCTACCCTATTTTTGGGGGCCAGGGAACCTGAAACACAGCTATTTTTTTGCCTAATGACATAAATACGCTGTATGGTTTATCTTTCAAAACCTTGCAAGTTATTATGATATTTTTTAAAATGTGTTATAAAACATAAATTATATGTTATAAATCTATGTTTTGCACCCGTGGCCACTTTGTAAAATTCTATAAATAGTATGAAGTTGTACTATTGATTTGATCTCCATGGCATATATACACAACATATTTAAAAAATAAAATGAGAAATGACAGAGAAAACCATGTTTTTAAATACTATTTTTAGTATGGCACCCATTTTGAATATCTAAAAATAGCCACCAGGTGGCTTTGCCAACTTAGCGTTCTTTCTAAAATATTTTTAAATGGTCTAAACTTGTTCTGTGCGAAATGTTGTGGTTTTGTCCGGTATGTCGAGATCATTCCAAATTGGCCCCTAGATAGTAGCGAAGAAAGCAAAAGCAGGCCGGGTGACCAAGGCTAGAGTAAAGCTTCATTAAAAATGTTGACACCTCAAAACGAGGTCATACCGAAAAACAGGCCTGATCGATGATTGGTCAAGGTCAGTTTTTAAATCCTGAAAGGGAGGTTACGTTTATTGTTTGTCTTCAATTGTGTTTTTGTATGCCCTTACTGGTTTATTCTCTTGTTACTCTGTCTTCTGACAAGTCATTGAGTACTTGTTTGGCTGCTTTCTAGGCATAGAAAACTCATGTAGCTTTATTTACAACATCTCGTAACGTCATACAAACACGTTGGCTTTTATTTGCGTGAAAAAATGGCGAATACAGTAGGCTAATCGCTAGTGTGTACTTTAATCGGCATTATCTGCCAAGACCGATCATATACATCATACGGGTTTGGCTGTCCGAGACTAGAATACACGTAACAAAGCTTAGTAAAGAAATCAGAAACATGCCGGATGACCAGGGCTAATCATTTCGGTGTAAATTTTATTTAATTAAAACATGACATTAACTCGAATTGTTTTATCATTTTTTAGATTTTAAATCGACATATTTATATTACATAATCGACAAACTGTACATAGCTTGAAATAAATATCTCGTGTTTATCAGATAAATATCTCGTGTAATACAAATAATACTCATTACGTCGAGTACCTTTATATTGATATAGTTTTATTTGTTTTTGTTTCAACGCGATATAAAGAAAAGAAAAAAATGTCAAGTTCACTAAAATCGATTTATTGTAAAATAAAGAACCTTTTCAACGTATTTGTTTTGCATTTATTGAATTACGTCGTGTTTTGTCGACATACATATATCGATTGGTAGATATATATCATAACAACTCGAGTAATTTTTAATTGAGAAATTCAATATAACCCAACAAGACGAGGCACGAATACGCTTCCGGTACAATTGCCATAATGTCGCCAACAACAACACGACATCGCAAAATTACGACAATTGAAAGAATATCGCGTTGTCGTTGGCGACATAACGACAATTGAAAGAATGTCGCATTGTTGTGGGTGACATTATGACAATGCGACATAACGTCACTTTGTGGTATCGCTATGTCGCGATTTGGTATCGCAATGTCGAGATGACGTAACGCAATGTCATTGTCGTATCGCAATGTCATGATGTCGTATTGTCGGGTGTCGCATTGTCGCCCACGACAATGCGACATGGTATTTGGCCCCAACCGGACACCGTAACATCGTGACATAATTGTCGTGATTGTGTATCACAATGTCGACATTATGTTGTATTGTCGTAATGTCGCCCGTGACAACGTGACATTATGTCGCATTGTCGTAATGTCGCCAACGCCAACGCGCCATCGCGATATTATGACAACTGAAAGAATATCGCATTGTCGTTGGCGACATGACGACAATTGAAATAATGTTGCGTTGTCGTGGGCGACATGACGCCAATACAACATAATGTCGAATAGTTTGGGCGACAATGCGACACCCGACAATGCGATGTCCTATCGCAATGTCGAGTTGTCCAATCGCAATGTCGCTTTGTCGTATCGCAATGTCGCGATGTCACAATGTCGGGTGTCGCATTGTTGCCCACGCACAAAATATAAAACATAATAATTGGAGCGTGGGGATGTAGACGGATTGTTGTGAGTTAGATTGGGTTCGTTTTCAGAACCAGTGTTTTATTGATATTAACAGTTTGAACAAGTTTGGCGAAGGTTGGCTGAAAAATAAAGGATCTACTGTGTTACATTTTTAAATTAATCACGGACCATAACGCTGATGTTTATTATCTGATTTTGGTGGTTTTCAAAATGCTCCAAACTTTTATCGACAATAATACTCTGGTTCGATATATTTAGATGAAAAATGAGGTGTTAGAGTGTTGACAAGGCAACGCTACGGTATTTTGCAATAAAGCAAGGACCATAACTTCAATGTTTATTACCCAATATTGGTGGTTTTCAAACTCGTCCCAACTATTTCTATTTTTATTCTGGCCAAGTTTGATTAAGGACTCACACCATTATTATCTCCCTTGAATACTCGTGCCCTACAGATGAAGGAGGTAGATAAAAAAAACAAGTTCGCTTTTCTACATTTTATAGGATACATTGATTTATCTTTACCAGGTTCTAAATCTACAGCTTTTTAGGAAGAGATTACAGAAAAATGCATGTTGATATAAGATTTCTAGCTAATTCTGCCTCATTTTACACATCATGGGTCTAATCACCACGGGGTTCTAAATTTTGATATGTGTCACGCAAACATGAAATTAAAAAACGTTCAATCTGGTAAATATGTGTTAAATGTGTTTTAAATTGCAAATATTGGATCAATGAAGAATTTAAGCATACATACATGTTGTAAAATCTGTTTATCTCTATGCCACGAACAAAAACATTACAATAGGACCCTATGGACAATTAATTGTGGTGTGAGACGTTAAGATCGGAAGCTAAATGAGTGAAGACATGAAAATGTTAACGGTGTTCGAACGGACGACGGACAACAGACCATGACACTAGCCCTACTGGCCATTGGTCCGTACAGCTTTAAAATTTAGCAAATCAATAGGTGAATAACTCCCATGTGGTTCATATTTATGAATTCAAGGCAGAAAAGTACGTTGCGAACATGCTCCAAGTCGAAATGATATTTTGTTAAAAAAACACATTTGAAAGCAAACCAGTCAGTTCCATAAAATAGTTAAAAGGAAAGAAAATTGTAAATTATGTTAGTAGTAAGGTATTACGCGATTATCGCATAAGTATAAAATAAACAGTTAACTGTTTTGTAGGCATGCAAACCTATCCTCTTACTTTATGGAGTACACCTACAATGGGTGTGATCGTGAAAACAGCACTATGCTTTTTGTTCAAACGGTATCTATTCGTCATTGTTAAGCTTTACAGGCATATGAGAAGGTGGTATTTTAATTAAGCATAAGTTTAGCGGCTATTAAATATCAAATAGATCAGTTTATAAAGACAAAAAGGTATGTTTTATTTCATGATATAATTGTTTATATTGCTCTTAGTTGCCAGTAGAATTGCTATTTAAATTTATCAACAATAACTTAAATATTTAAAACAACTTCCGAAGTATAACTTTATTCACTAGTATACAAAAACAAATCATTGGAAAGTGTTATGAGACACCTGTTGTCACACAAATATCAACGTATGAACATATGGGCCCGTATTTACAAAACAACTTAAGTGGAAAATATTACTTAAAAAAATGTGTACACATTTTTAAATATTGTTATTAATCTCTGAGGGACACTACAGACCATCTAGTTTAAGATAAATATTTAGCTATAGGTGTTATTTATCCGTAACCTTATTTAAAATATTAAGAAAACGTCTTAAATCGATAGAAAAAGGTGTTTATAAAATTGATAAGATTTGACAAGATATTGCTAAGAAGCTTTATGAATATGGACCCTGGTAAATTACATATTTTGGATAATTATACTGTTTTGTGATTGTTCGCGATTTTACGAAATGTGATAAAGATTAATGAATTTTAGTTGTCAGGGGGGTTAATCCCGATGACACCATCGTAAGCAGGAAAAACGACCTATCAGGCATACACGTTTTAATACAAATGTGTTTGAATGTCAATAATTTGCGCAATGAAATGATTTTATCTGCAACGAAAACTTGTGTCAAAATGAAAAATAAATAAAAACGTAGGTCTTATAAGATAAAAGACACATTAAAAAAATCGAACCTCTTGGGAATACATGTACTAAGTTTTAATAAAGAAAAAGGTTAAGAATGGACTTTGTTTTCAGACTACCATAATTATATGCTCTAGTGGTTGTCTTTTGTAGAACTGGCGGAGTCCCGTTAGTTTTTCTTCATACATTGCATTTGTTTCAACATAAATATTAATTCTACGAATAGTATAAAGCAACTTTATTTTGCATATTACTAACTGTTGATTATATTTCACCAATAATATATTCAAACCTATGCGAAGAAAAGTTGAAAACTCAAAATTGTATTTAAATATATGCAAGCAGATTTAAAGTCAAAATGACAGTGGATTAATAAATCGAGAGGCTAGATTTAATGATTGATAATAAGATTGCCGTGTGTCCCTTTAAAGGTTTTCTTCTTTTTTTTGCAGTTGATTTATCAACATGAATTTAAGCAATTCGCGGAGATGCTGGATATTAGTCGCAGTGGTCAATTTATTCGTCGCTGTCCAAATTCTGGCTGTAGACGTTCCATCAGATACGCAGAATAAAGACATATTTGAAGCACTGGAATGTCGATTCGAACGCATACGGAGTAACGTCACTTCACAGTTCGGGATTCTATACATTCATCCACAGAATGCACCGTATGATAATAAGATACAATTGATGCAGATCGATCCGAAACCCACTTTTCCGACACCTAAAAGCAGACCCATGTACCCAGCTTATAATAACAGTAATGCGTTCCCATTCAACTATGTGGCAACTACCCCTGATTTTAAGGGTAAATACTATGGTAAAATGATGAACAAAGAAAAGACAACCATTCACACGGAAGACTTGATGTTGAACCTTGTTTTCCCTGCAATGTCCAAATGGTTGAATCAAACCTCGTACCTTGTCTATTTGTATACGTTTTATTCGCCTTGTGGAAATTGCTCTAAAATAATCATAGCCTTTGTTGAAGAAAACGTGAATACTAAGGTGTTGGTTGGGTACGGCGAACGGTATCCATCCGATTTATCAGGTATAAAAGAATTAAACAACTTTGTTGAAAATAATTCGGATAGGGGAAGGTTTTATCATTTGCATGCAGCTAGAAGAAAAAGAGATATTGACAGTAATTGCAAAATCGACTACAACAACAACAACAACATCAAAAACAAAGGTCAAAGGCTGACACAGGACATAGGTATAACAATAATATCAGTATATCTGACATTTCACGTGTTTTGTAAGAGGATCGACACCTTTATTTTCTGAGTGAGGATTGTGATTAAGTTTCTCAGTCAAGATATCACGGCACGACCAGTTTTCGTGCACATAAGGACAATTTATCAAATATAAGTATTTCTGAAATCACAAGGTCAAGTCAACTATTTGATCCACTAGGTTAAAATAAGTGTACGGAGATTTCTCAGCTTGTATGCAGAAAAAAGATGCCTGTGAACAACTGCGTATTAAAATTATGCTTTGTAAATATTAATACCTTTAAATGTGTTGTGTCTGCATCGGTTTCTCTCTCTCTCTCTCTCTCTCTCTCTCTCTCAGCGACGCTGTATAACCCAAATAATGTTGATGACGTGTTGATGCATATTTTATAATTGAATCTATGAATATTTGGCGCACCAATACAACCATCTGCACAGTTGCTGCACTTTCTATAGTAGACCCTCCATTTACGATGGAGCCAGCTTCTTACCGTGGGCATGATGAAGAACTTAAGTGCATGACAAAACATGAATACATGAACATGAAAGATGATCTTACAGCTCTGTCTCTAGTGGGATTTGCAGTAGCCCTATTCACCACACGGAGCCATATTTCAGAATAAAATGTATATACAATAATGTCAATTTATACCAGAAATCTAGGCATGCTTTGTATGCAATAATGATTTCTTTTTGCGATGTGAATGAAGAAAACCGGAAATGCATTTTATAGCAGAGCAGCAACATGGAATGCACTAAATCTAGAATACACGTACAAAGGTTAAATGTCGACTTGCCCGAGACTGCACTATTTCGTATGTGTCGTTTTCGGCCGTTTCCAAAGGTCCATTATCTTACTCCTTTTTGATATATGGAATATATTATAGTTTGTCCAAAATGCCTCCAATTCAAACTTTTAAAATAATTTGTTGTGTGGTGCTTTTTCATTGACCTTGAATATATTAAAATATATTGAGCCCCGTATCAGCTTTTGTAATAATCTGACGGAAACCTTGCTTGCTTAAAACTCCCAGAATCCCGTTTGTTTTTCTACATTAATCACATACTTTCAATTATTATAAATAAGCATTTAAATAGTCAAAAGCAAATTGTTTTTTAAAATATTACTAATTGTTGATAACATTACATCAATAATATATTAAACTCTATGGTAGAATAAAAGAAAATTGAAAAAATAATAAATAAATAAATGTCTCACCTTTTATTTAATTACATGTATAGGCAATCAGGTTTAAAGTCAAAATGATACTAATTTGTAAATAACCTGAAATTATTAATCCGGTAGGTTTTACTTTAAACCTTATTTTAATAATAGTTAAATTGGAGCATTGGTGTTATGGTTAGCATCACGTTAGCATGGGTTTAGTAACCCATGGACTACGCGTTCAAATGCTTTGTTTGTTTGTGTTTGTTTGTATGGTGTTTTACGTCATTTTCAACACATGTAATGTTATATATGACGATCGACGGTCGACAGACCACCCACTTTTCCTGGGTAGAACCAGTACTGTACACCTCCGGTCATCCGTAAGAATCGACACTGCCCCACACCGGTTAGAGGTGAAGGTTTACAACGCAACGTCGTTAACATTCGGCCATGATACAGACAGGACCACATTTAATTGTCGAAGTATTTATTATGTGTGTCCCTTTTAATATTGCCGGCTTCTTCGCTTTATTTCCGAAAGCATAATTTCTAACTGGACAAAACGGTCCAATTCTTAAGTAGATTTCGAACGATATTAACGACATATACGAGAGATGTGCGCAAAATAAAACTGTGCAAATACAAAGGAAATGTCAGAGACCATGCTACCACAATACGTTTTCATCCATTTGAAATACTACAGTCCAATTAAATTCCTCTCAGTTGTTATCAGAACCATGTTAAACAATGGAACGTCCACAACCCTTGAGTGCTTTTTGTTTTATTTCCCAGGCCTATATTCATCAAATGTTTGAGCACAAGAATCGGACTCGACTCAAAATCTCATTTTTTTAAATTCCAAATAAAAATAATTTTACAAGCAAATTACTACATTTACTTACAGAAACGAGTAGTTTTAAAGGTAATTTTACAGAAAATGTCTGAAAATCACAATTCTTACCCATACTTTTGTGTTGATAGGGTTTGAAAAAAAAGAAGAGATTTTGAGTCTGAGTCTGGTTCTTGTGCTCAAACATTTGATGAATTGCCAGATCTTGCATGTATAAAAACTATCGTATTTTTACTTCTACTGTATGCATTTTACCTACTTTTTAGAATTTAATATTTACCACACACAAAAACAAACCGGATAAGATATTAACATTAGAAAACAAATAATGTGTAATCACATTGGAATAGATATACAATTGTTCAATCCAAGATAAAGGTTCGTTTTCAGAGAGCAAAGCATATAATCTACTAGTACTTATTATCGAATTGAAAAATGCTTTTCCAATTAAGTTGAGGCATGACAAGAAGAAATATAAAATAAAGTTATAGTGTAGAATTAACCTATAATTTCTTATGATATTATATATAGTACAAGTATTGCCCTTTTATAAATTGCTTTATTTATGTGTATTGTCTCTTTACTATAGTTTCTAAGAATATTACTTCATCGTTCATTCAATCAACCTATAGGATGTCAGATATTTTGTTGATTGTATATTTTCCCAACTTTAGGAACAGAACAGAATGTTATTCAACTTGTACATGGTACCTTGTTTGTCAACATGATTTTACACAAAACATGATTTTAAGTGAACAGTATAATACAATTTATTATACAATATTTTGTACAATTTATTATACAATATTTTGTATAATTTATGAGTAGCAAATAAACAATATTGAAACACAAATTACAAGAAACAGAATGCTTTAGGAATTAGTGTCGTTTAAAATTGCATCAAAGTTTGGGCCAGAAAGTTCAATATCCCTCCATATGTCCGTATATGCTAAAGCCACGCTTTTGTCTAATGATTGCGGACCGTACACACATGGCTTTTATTTACTTTGTATACCGTCGCACCAATATGGATTAGATGACGTCACCGTGGCTTCTATAGAGCGTTACCATGATTTATATTTAGTGAAACCACTTGGATAACCTTAAAGTAGATATAAAAATCGAACACGAAATGTAGCATTCACAGAACGCAGTCGACCAAAAACACACATACAAAACAATCAACAATAATAACAAGGGAAAACAAGCAAGGTTTTACGCAAGCGTAAAATATTACGCAAGCGTAAAATAACTGCCGAGAGAATATAGCATTATATCTGGGTAGGAACTGCGAATAAAGTTTAACATAATAACAGACCAAGTCATGTGTGTTAATATTGAAAAATAAAAAAAATAAAAATGTTGTCACGAAGACGTTAACATGCCACGACCGTTTTTTCTTACCAGACACTTTCTTCCCAGTTTTTACCGTCAGTTCTTCCTACCAAACATTTTGAATCGTGGTTGGGCTAACTCAGGAAAGAATCAATGACGGTGAATGCATTTACATAAGTTTAATGCAACTTTTAAAATATGTTTAATATATATACAATTATCTAAAAAAACAAGCGAATACACAAATGAACTATGAAAAGAATGTTCTCCTGAACGTTTAAGACGTTCTTAGTATTGTTATAAATACTGAATGTCTAAGACACTAAAGTGTTGTTAAAGCTATAACAATGTTGATCTAGCGCGATAACTGTGATGCGCGAGAGCTCATGAAGATGATGATGCGCGAATTCAATGGATGATTGTCATCAAATGCCTTCTGTAAGGGTTGATGACGCGATGCAATGATAGTTAATCTCCACTGAGATTGTGAATGATATTCCTCCAGTGAGGACTGGTAACGGGCCCACCTTGTGTCCCGGGGGTTGTCGTTAGTAAAACCTGGCTGCGCAGGTACGGGGACCGTCTCCACCGCTTGTAACGTTAATCGTGGAAGCTTAGCTCCACTCCTGGATATCCAAACCTAGATGGCTTACTCCAACCCTGGATGGCTTATATCCTGGATGGCTTAGGCTGTAATTATACATACGTTTTAGATGTCGGTTGACAAACATAACAATCTTGCATAATTACCATTACCCAAACAAATCATTATTCGATCAATATATGTAAGCTGTACTAATGATGAGTAGCAATGTATACATATTCTACAACGCCATGTATACGCTATGTACGTCGCTGTTAATCAATGCCCCTAATACATGTAATATAAACATGATCAAATTACTCATATATTACACTCACTGAGTTATGCATGCACGCATTTATTCTTGTCACTCATCTCATTGTTAACTAATGTTGACAATCGTGTATTACAATCACCGAGTTATACGCCAACGTTAACTAATGCACCTAATATCCACTGTTATCAAATTAATATTGTTTTACAATTAATGATCAATTACAATAATTACATCTAATAAAGTAACTTCAAAATCATATGCTAGTCTAAAGTTATGTTTGAGAAACATCAATGCTAACCGGATGTCGTAACCGCCAAACAAGATGGCGCCGCCCACTGAATACAAATATACGATAAAAGTTTGATAAAACTACTAACCACATGTTGCCTGTGAAATTTGCCGTCCAATCTCTGTTCCAACAAAGTACTATCGATTATCCCGGCGATAGCTAGAAGACAATGGGTTTTATAGCAAACATTACGCCCAAATCATTATTTCCCCCGTTCAGTCCGTGACAAACGTGGCTAAATCTACAGTATTGAATCTACACGACAGGCCCCTTATACAATTTTGCCGTTTAAGGAAAATATACCTATACGTTTACATGCATTAGCACAAAACTAAACTTATGACACGGCCTCTCTGGCGGCCACTTAAAATGTGCACGCTTTTACGTGTTACATGAATAGATCATGAATATTGTGAAATTGTTTCAACTCGAACAATAGATTTTGGGTGTAACCGATACAAGAGCTATATACGACCAGTACGCTCTACCCGTGACATTTTGTGACAACATCTCCCCACTTAAAGAAAGTGCTACACTTTTAAAATTCAACAAAATGATAATTAATATTTACACGTTAAGAAACTATTAATTCTTCTGAGCAAATGAGCGACAAAACGTACAAGTTGATCGCTCAATCGCTTGAGTATGTTAACTATTACTACTGAGGGATGCAACCTTCAGCCAGTACAACGACCGTCTTCCGGAAAACATCCACTGCAGTTATAACCTAACTATACTATGTGATTACAATTTCACCACTATTCTACAATTGTACACTACCCTGTCGTACATATACTACTATTGTACAATACACTGAAATACACTATTGTATTAAACCGGTCATTATGTGCGGCGACTTAAATAGTCTGCCCCAATATTGTCCTTTCCTCGGATCGCTTTAATTTTCATCCGGTAAGGCTGCAGAGTCAGTGCCCACCTCATTAACCTACTGTTAGCTACCTTTGCTTTATTCATATAAGCTAACGGTTGGTGGTCAGTCTCCAAGACAAATTCCTTACCAAAAACATATCGGTGGAATTTACTGACACCCCACACTACTGCAAGACACTCCCTTTCGATAACAGAGTAGTTACATTCCCGGGGTAATAGTTTCCGACTTGCGTAAGCCACGGGGAGACTACACCCATCTTGCTCTTGCAGTAGGACTGCACCCACCCCGATATCGGAGGCATCCGTTCTGAGGATAAACTCCTGGTCAAGTTCAGGTAATTTTAGTATTGGGGTTTTGACCAGACTCCCCTTTAAAGAGACGAAAGCTCGCTCCTGGCTTTCCCCCCAAGTTATCCTATTGGGTTGACCTTTCTTTGTCAAGTCTGACAAAGGTGCAGCTATAGCCGAAAAGTTTGGAATAAACTTCCTGTAAAAACCCGCTAACCCTAAAAATGACCTAACTTGTTTCTTTGTCTCGGGTCTTGGTGCTTCCTGAATTGCCTTAACCTTGTCGGGGTTGGGTTTCAATTTCTGGTCCCTCCCGACAACATGACCCAGACACTCTATATCTGCGTAACCTATGTGACACTTGCTAGGTTTTGCAGTCAGTTTAAACCGGCGTAGCCGTTCCAACAGATTACGTAGAGCCTTAATATGGTCTTCAAATGTTGTTGTAAACACCAGGATGTCATCTACGAAACTGTCTGTGTTGGACAAATCCTTCAGGACTTTCCTCATTAACCTACAGAATGTTGCTGGGGCGTTTACGAGACCAAAGGGCATGACCTTGAACTTAAAAAGTCCTTGCGAAGTTTCGAAGGAGGTCATCTCTTTAGCTCGGTCTGAAAGTGGGACTTGCCAATAACCTTTACTGAGGTCTAACTTGGAGAAATACGAATATCCCGCAAGTTTAGAGAATACCTCCTCAATATTAGGCATTGGCTCTGCATCAAAGATGGTACGTTTATTGAGCTGCCTAAAATCGATGCAGAATCGAATTGACCCATCTTTCTTCTTAATAAGTACGACTGGGGATGAAAATGGGGCGTTTGAAGGTTCGATGACACCCAATTTCAACATGTCTTTCACCTCCTCATCAACAATTGATCGGGAGTGAAATGGAATGGGATACCCCTTAATTCTTATTGGTTCCCCTGATGTGAGTACAATATCATGTTGCACTCCATCTGTCTGCCCCGGGTTTTCGGACAAGACATCACTGAACTCCGAGAGTAAACTACCCATCTCTCGTTTCTGCTCTACACTAAGCATGCCCGATATGTCTACATCGGCTGCTCTCTCCCTACCTACACTAGTGGGAAAATACATGGGACTAGTGTCCTCACTACTGTCTTCCTCACTATCCTCAATAACTGCAACATTAACTACGGTTAACACCCCTTGTTGCACATTATCGGTTCTACTTATATACTCTTTCAGCATATTCGCATGAAAGGTCTTTAACTTTCCGTTTATCTCGATACGGTAATCCATAGTGTTCACTATCCCTCTAACGTAAAACGGACCTTTCCATTGTAATAACAACTTGTTATTGTCGGTCGGGAGTAACAGTAACACCTGGTCATCTATCTTAAACTTCCTAGCTCTAGCTTTCTGGTCATAGTAGCGTTTATACTTGGTACTTGCCTTAACTAACTGACTTTGAGCTATCTTACAAGTCTCCTCTAGTTTCTCCTTCAGATCTAAAACATACTGATATGTAGTCTTAACCTCATCACTATCTACTTCACCTGCCCACATCTCTCTAAGAATCCTCATGGGACCTCTAACTGACCTACCGTACAATAACTCAAACGGAGAGAATCCTAAACTCTCTTGTGGTACCTCTCTAAATGCAAACAATAAAGCATTGAGATACTTGTCCCAATCTTTGGGTCTCTCGGTACACATACGCCGTAACATTTGCTTTAACGTCCCGTTAAATCGTTCGACTAACCCGTTACACATAGGGTGATATGGTGTTGTCATGATTTGACGCAAAGACAATAACCTGCTTACTTCAGCCATAAGTTCTGACGTAAACTGTGACCCACAATCAGTCAGCATTTCCTCTGGTACACCTAGCCTACTGAACATATCAACTAATGCCTCAGCTACTCTCTCAGTTTCAATTGAGGGCAATGCTACTGCCTCCGGATACCTAGTTGCATAGTCTACCATGGTTAAAATGTACCTATTTTTCCTATCCGACACTGGAAAAATTGGTCCAACTATGTCTACGGCTACCCGCTTAAATGGTGTATCTATCAGTGGCACCTGACCTAAATGTACTTTGGTCACTCGACCTTTTGGTACTGTCCTTTGGCATACATCGCAGGACCTACAATACCTAGTTACATCTCCACTAACGCCTGGCCAATAAAATTCTGCCAATACTCTATCTGACGTTTTCTTTACGCCTAAATGACCTCCCATAATCGACTCATGAGCTACCTTAAGCACTGTCGTTCTATACTGGGTAGGTACCACTAATTGGTGAAACTGTCTACTACCACTATCTTCAAATTCTCTGTACAATAACCTATTCTTATGTACAAACTTACAACTACCGGACCCTTTACACTTCTTCACTACACCGTCCTTGGCCTTCACTTTACAAGGACCTAATGACTCGTCTTGAGTTTGTGCTTCTATAAACTCCGCTTTAGATATGTCACCTACGGCTGCAGGAACCTTTAATTTTCTATAAGCCTGAGCTTGCTTCTGAACCTGCGCTCTAGTCTCTACGGCATTACTTATGCTACTTCTAAAATCGGACATTACCGGAAGTGCTGAACCATCTATGTTCCCTATCGTTAAATCATACATCGGGTCATCCATACATAGTGCCTCTGTAGTCCCTTTAAAGAAAGGTGTATCTACATCTATTCTCGCTATTGGCACGTGCTCTACCGATTTATTTAACAACATACACGGTGACTGTTTACCTACCAACTGGTCATCCGTAACTAAACTACGCCTAACTACCACACCTGTACAACCTGTATCCCTCATTACAATTACGTCCGTGCCGTTCACTCTACCATCTGCCGTTGGAAGATTTGCATACGGAAAGAGACATGTTCCGATCTTCGCCATTACACCATCCGATTTAACACAACAGCTACTACTCTCGGTTTTAATAACCGGACTATTACTACCTCTGCCTCTACCTCTACCTCGGTTTTGACCACCTCTACCTCTACCGAAATTCCATGGGTTGTTAAAACCTTGGTTCTGATTCCCTACATTGTTGTCCACTCTACTATTTTCACTGAAATTGTCTACGACAGCGGACACTTTCACCGCTTTCCTACACTCATGTGAAGCATGATTCCCATTACAGTGACGACAACGAATAAAAGGTCTACCTATGTTACCACTATTGCTACCTCCTCTAGCACCCATCGAACTACCACCACCTCTATAGTTTCCACTCTGGCCTTTCTGTTTATGATCGTCCCCTTGCCTATCTCTAAAAGTTCTGTCTTTCGACACTACATTATGAGCTCCACCTCTAGCCTCGGCAAACTGATCTGCTTGTGTTGCCATTTCTCCTACACTAGTTAGTTTTCTTTCTTTAAGAAATAAGAACAGATCTCTACTACAAACATTGAATAGCTGGTCACGCAACAAGAAATCTATGAGGCCCTGATAAGTCTGCGCTACCTTCCCTAACTCTAACCACCTATCTAAGTAATTTCTAGATCTACTAATAAACTGAATAAATGACTCGCCTTTCTCAGGCAGACAAGCTCTAAACCGCTTTCTAAAACCTTCTTCAGTTAACTCAAATCTCTTTAAAAGAGCATCCTTTAACTTGTCATAGTCAAGAGCATCTAAACTAGGTAATCTAGAAAATACATCTAAGGCCTTGCCTCTCAATAACGCACTTAAATGAACTGCCCACTTATCTTTGGTCCATTCCTGTAACTCAGCATAACGCTCGAACCGTAACAAGTAACTGTCCATGTTATCTTTGTCAGCATCAAAGTATGGCAACTTCGAACCTTTTAACTTCCCAGAATAACTATCTTTCCCTTCAGTTTTACTTTCCTTACTATGTGTCTTAGCTGCTTCCAACTCTAAAGCTAACTTATGATCAAACTCTTTTTGCTCCCTTTCCATTATCATCTTAGCTTTAGCTAGTCTACCATCTGTTTCGAACCTCTCATGTTCTAACTCTTGCTTCTCCCTTACTATTCTACTTTCTAATTCTAACTTCTCTTTAGCTAACCTATCTTCTAATTCTAACTTCTCTGTGGCTAGTCTACTTTCTTCATCTCGCTTCTCTTTAGCTAATCTACTTTCTAATTCTAGCTTATCTTTAACTAGTCTACCTTCTACTTCTAACCTATCTTTCTCAGCATCTAGCTTCTCTTTATCAGCATCTAACTTCTCTTTAGCTAATCTACTTTCTAATTCTAGCTTCTCTTTAGCTAACCTACTTTCGAATTCTAGCCTATCTTTCTCTAATTCTCTTTCCTTAAGTCTAAATTCCCTTTCCCTAGCCTGTTCGTCTTTAACAAAGGTTCTAAGCTCCTCACCAGCATAACCTAACTCCTTACCCATTTCCGTAAGATCCTTTATGGACGTCATGGTTATAGACATTGTGAACTACACACTACAATAATTACAATACACACGTCACTAATAATTCTACTCAACTAACTACTAATGGTAAGTCACTGTGTCCTCAGTAAATACCTGGGCATCATCATCGGACAAGTTACATACACATTAGTACTAGCGCTAACTACTAACGGTTATGTATAGATAGTATCTAGCTTCCACAAAACATATGCACTACATAAAATATCTTAATTTGATATTGGACATAAACCTTAAACAATCATCGAAATGTGTATAACATGTACATGTATATTTACTTCTCCCATCAATATAAGTATACTCGAGTGTCACAACATGAGTAGAACGTCTTGTTCGCCAACCTAATTGGATACTATGTGTATATCAAGGGAGGTAAAAACAAACACCCAAATTATTGAGCAAAAGTGCCTCAGACCCACTCGTGTAGACCACTGCGACCTCGCGCCAAGGAAAGAACGGACAAAACAACAGTTTGGACTCACCCTACCCTTGTCGTGTCTTGACTTGTCTTCCAAGCTGTGGCCGTGATCGTCGACAGTCGCCTTGATGGATCAGAGGGTGGTACACAATTCTAAAATAATAAGTAGAGATTTAGTATATCATAATAAAGATCACTTATTGATTCTTTCCCTCCGTAGTCGCCCAGAATCCCACTACTCTGAAACCAGTTGTCACAGGATGACCTTAGTGGTTGGGCTAACTCAGGAAAGAATCAATGACGGTGAATGCATTTACATAAGTTTAATGCAACTTTTAAAATATGTTTAATATATATACAATTATCTAAAAAAACAAGCGAATACACAAATGAACTATGAAAAGAATGTTCTCCTGAACGTTTAAGACGTTCTTAGTATTGTTATAAATACTGAATGTCTAAGACACTAAAGTGTTGTTAAAGCTATAACAATGTTGATCTAGCGCGATAACTGTGATGCGCGAGAGCTCATGAAGATGATGATGCGCGAATTCAATGGATGATTGTCATCAAATGCCTTCTGTAAGGGTTGATGACGCGATGCAATGATAGTTAATCTCCACTGAGATTGTGAATGATATTCCTCCAGTGAGGACTGGTAACGGGCCCACCTTGTGTCCCGGGGGTTGTCGTTAGTAAAACCTGGCTGCGCAGGTACGGGGACCGTCTCCACCGCTTGTAACGTTAATCGTGGAAGCTTAGCTCCACTCCTGGATATCCAAACCTAGATGGCTTACTCCAACCCTGGATGGCTTATATCCTGGATGGCTTAGGCTGTAATTATACATACGTTTTAGATGTCGGTTGACAAACATAACAATCTTGCATAATTACCATTACCCAAACAAATCATTATTCGATCAATATATGTAAGCTGTACTAATGATGAGTAGCAATGTATACATATTCTACAACGCCATGTATACGCTATGTACGTCGCTGTTAATCAATGCCCCTAATACATGTAATATAAACATGATCAAATTACTCATATATTACACTCACTGAGTTATGCATGCACGCATTTATTCTTGTCACTCATCTCATTGTTAACTAATGTTGACAATCGTGTATTACAATCACCGAGTTATACGCCAACGTTAACTAATGCACCTAATATCCACTGTTATCAAATTAATATTGTTTTACAATTAATGATCAATTACAATAATTACATCTAATAAAGTAACTTCAAAATCATATGCTAGTCTAAAGTTATGTTTGAGAAACATCAATGCTAACCGGATGTCGTAACCGCCAAACAAGATGGCGCCGCCCACTGAATACAAATATACGATAAAAGTTTGATAAAACTACTAACCACATGTTGCCTGTGAAATTTGCCGTCCAATCTCTGTTCCAACAAAGTACTATCGATTATCCCGGCGATAGCTAGAAGACAATGGGTTTTATAGCAAACATTACGCCCAAATCATTATTTCCCCCGTTCAGTCCGTGACAAACGTGGCTAAATCTACAGTATTGAATCTACACGACAGGCCCCTTATACAATTTTGCCGTTTAAGGAAAATATACCTATACGTTTACATGCATTAGCACAAAACTAAACTTATGACACGGCCTCTCTGGCGGCCACTTAAAATGTGCACGCTTTTACGTGTTACATGAATAGATCATGAATATTGTGAAATTGTTTCAACTCGAACAATAGATTTTGGGTGTAACCGATACAAGAGCTATATACGACCAGTACGCTCTACCCGTGACATTTTGTGACAATGACCTCGCTTCGTTCTGGTCAAATCCTTGACGTGCGTTACATATTGATTACATATTCACCTTCGTAGCACGACATGCTAGAAGTACACATCACCACAGAAATACAATTGCTCACATATAAGCGTGAATTACAATACACTCAGATAAACTAAACTTTTCACTGCTACCATGTGTAATTATAAGATCGCGTTATCAAAGTGAAAAACTCAAAGCAACTGTTCATTGCTACCTTACCATGTGCAATTATGAAAACCTCGAATAAAAGCGACGAATGCGACACCATCAACATAAAAGGGTTGAGAATAGGAGTACCGCATTGAAACGGTCAACGGCAAAAAGCAGCTGTTGGGTTGATTTTTACCATGTTCTATTGTTCACTGCGTTGCTATGTGAAATATGCCGTAATCATCATCTTACGTATACAGTCTTCGCCACGGACATTACTTGTTCTTTTGTATTTGTGATTTTTTAGGAGGACAATTAAATGATATAAGAAATAAACCAGTCAAATGTTTAACCTTAATCAGCAATGCATGTCTGCATATTTATTTTAACTGATACTGTTCGTGGGTGACCAGATATCGGTATTGCAACGCTATTCGCCGATATATTGGTCCAGAGAGAATGGATATGAAAGATCAGATTATTTAAACATTTTTAGTAAACAACGAAAAAATATATGTATATAAAAGTCGAACAGGAAATGTAACATTCAAGGACAACAGTCAACAAAAACACGCACAGAAAAAAACAACTCTTATACAAATAAATAACAGGCAAGATATGACATCACAAACACAAAAGGGTTGACAATAGGGCTACCGCCTTTAAACGCTCATTGACAAAATGGCAAAATAAATGTCACTTGGGGTTTGACACAGGTTCTAGGGTGCACCAAACTTCACCCTTAACCTATTGTCATCCCTATAAAACGGGACAGTGTAAATAAAAAACATCCCCGCCAGGTTATATTCTAAGGTCATCATATTTAATTATTTTAGAAGTGTTTGAAAATGCCTATATTTACAAAAGACGTATCCGTATTTATATAAGTTTGACAACCTATGTTTGCATAATTATCTGTTACCAAATAACACCATGTTTTACATCTTGCTATATGGATGTTAAAGCAATACAAACATACACGTTGTCAAAGGCATTATTCTGACATGCGACTCAGGACTACAAACTAATGGTTTACAACCACCATCATTTGTCTAATATATAATGGGTTCCACCGTGAAGTTTTGATTTTTTAATTACTTCAATGAAAAAATAATGTAGTACCCCCGCCCCACTGTGAACTTTCCAAAAAAGCTACAAATGATATAATAAAAAAATAATGATAACAGACGTGTGTTTTCGGTTTCAAACATTTTTTCTGCGCAAAGATTAAAACGTTTGTATTTTCAATCAAGCGTCGAAGATGATCAAGACTATAATTGCCAACGCTTAACGTGATGTCCTCGCATTAGTGTAGGTCCTGTGGGCACGGAACTGCATGTAATTGAAAAAACATTTTAAACGATTGAAAATTCAATAATGCGTTATACTTTGTATACCACCTACAACACTAAACATACAACACTAAATATCTAATCGCATTTCAGCTATTTAATAAATAATAACAATCACATTTGTTAAACATTTTGTTTGCAAAACGGTGTTATGTTATTCAAAGATGCAGACACCAGTTATATGCATCAATTTATAACCATTTATAATTAATTCAAAAGTCAGTATGTTCTTTTATAAAGATATGTGCATGTTGTTTTATAACGACATGTACCACACAACAAAAATGTATCGCTTACATTTGTTGTTTGTTATATAGTTAACACATATTAGTAAGAGCGAGAGTTATAGCGAGTTCCAGTTCGATTAAACCTTAAGGTGACAGTGTCGTAATCTGCGATTAAATGGAGATGAACATATTCAAACACATACAGACGGACGGACGTACGGATAGACGGATGGAAGGACACACGGACTTAGGCATAGGAGCTACACACACGGCCGTAGGCATAGGAGCTACATAGTGTATACAAATCACTGCGAGTCATTTAGGCATACTTTTGGAACTCCGAAAGTGCTGTATTATTTCAAGAGTCGATAGTCGAGCGATAGTCTGGGTGTAAACTGTGGGCTACACTTACTTATTGGACATGACGGATTATATATATATTGTATCAATTACGTAATATATAGAGTATAGTTTCATTAAGTTGGTTCATTTAAACATGAGGTGTTTAAATTAAACAACGAGATGAAACCATACTCTATTTGTTTTGTACCATGTCCATTTCAGCTCTATTTAAGTTATTCTAACTGTTATTCTCACTGTTATTCTCACAGTTATTCTGACAGGTCCTTTTTTCAATTAAACGATTTACACCTGTGTCTGAACAAAGAGAATTGTCTGTGACCATGCTACTATTCCTTATTACTGCCATATACAAGCAGAAATTGTTTTTAAACATTATCGGTGCCTCTCTTTTACAGTTCTGATATGTTATCATAATATTACCGGTATACATATACCACAATATAATACTTAATAAAACAGTGTTTGAGTCACATCAAATAAATCACAGTGCAACTTCCGTTGAGAGAGAATAAAACACCTAACATTTTACATGTGGGGATAAAAATTGTAAAATATCAATTTACCGACTATCCTTGAATATATAAATAATTATATTAGTAACCAGAGAATCTGATATGTCTGGTTTTTTAATTTAAATAGAGCGGCCTTAATAATGCGACATATATACTGCGTTATCAAATACATTTTTACAGGTTGACATACTTTCTAAGCCAATGAAATCCCTACGTTCAATTTAAAAAACAGAAACGTATTTCGCATAAAATATCCCTCTTGCTGCTGTATGTGAGCAATTGAACTTATTTTGTTAAATAAGTGATACTGGTAACTCCCCCCACCGTGTTATGTGTAATGATGCAATCGTATCTGGGTAATACACAGTGATCAACGTGCTACATTCCTTCGTGATAGGGTAACGCAACTCATGATCGTTTTTCTTGTCAAGATTGGTATAGTATAAGTATTTTTCATTTATAATAAACTTATACCCTAATATATGAGCGAATGAACTTCGAATACTTTGAAAGGAATATTTGATGAACGCATCCATGTATTGTTGTTTCAATTTATGATGAAATTATCAATTATTATCAATTTTCAAAAAATGGATTTGTTACTGTAAAATCGCTCTTAAAGCATCAAAGAGTTTGTCTAGTCTCAATTCGGCGGTAATTACACATAACTATGGCCACAATTTAGTGCTTTTGATGGGTTGGTTACAATTTAAACATTGCCTATAACCCTGCTAAATATCTCTTCGAAAATGTAGAGGATTACAAAGATATGGTTACAAAGTTATCTGGTTCGGATCGAAAAAAGGTAGCGACACAAAGTTATGTCCAGGATACAATTTATGTGGTTCTAAAAAGCTAGCACTATCGAATCGCCAACCCATCAACTGATAAAATCAAACTTCTTCAAAATATGTTTAATAACTTTCTGTGGAATAATGCAAACGATAAAATAAAACGAACCATTACAATATAAAATCCATAAGTTTGGGGGGCTAAGAATGATTGATATTGAACAATTTATGTCAGCTTTAAAAACTACTTGGATTCGTAGAATTAAATGCATTCAAGGAACTGACAAAATTGTCTGGTTTTGCCAATTCATAAAAGTTCTTCAAAGTACAAGAAGATTTTAGGGGGTGTAGAATATTCCAATAGTCCCGTTGGAGCAATTCCTTCAATAATTGCGGTTTTGATGAACACAACTAAAATAGTGGAGAAAAAGGTTTTATTAAAATCATATCATAGGAGTTTCAAACAACTTCTTTCATATGTGCAAACATCTAATATGCCAGATGGGGAGATAATCCCATCATGCTTTTCTGAAATACTCCATCTACAGCAAAATGATAGTTTTACTTAAACTTTAGGTATATTGAGAAGTATAAATTAAATGGTTACTAGTTCTTTTTCAACCTGTTTTCATATAGTATCGTACTTGTCTCTAGTAGCTTTTGTCTTAATTGGCTTTGTTTTGTTTTTTATTTCTAATAGCTCGAATATCTTCTGGAAAATGTAATTAAATTTAATTACTCTTTTCCGGCCACCTATTTTATCTAGAAAATTTACAATTTTGTAAAAGAAATCTTCACATCTCTGCTTATCTATTGGAGATAAATTGTACCCTCCCAAAAGTTTTTCTATATGATATCTTCTATGATAAACGCGCTTTTCCTGTGAACTTCCCGATAATCTACAACAAGATCATATCCACTGTGGGTCCCACATTCGAAACAAATACGTTCTCCGTTAATAAACCTCGCAAGTGCTATTACAATTTGCACATGCATAGGTGCAATTGTAACAAAGTCTATACCAAACACAATGGTTACAGTGCGTCTTTTTGTCGACTATGTAAAACAAAAAACAATCCATGCAAAATTCAGAAGAATCAAAAACACCTAATTATCTCTTACAATATATACAGTTCATCATAGAATATACTATTATTATTATTTTTTTAATTAGGGCTTAAACGAATAAGAATAGTATAATAGTATATGATGTACACAGATGATGTAGAAAGTCTCTGAAAAGATTGCGAGAAGCAGGCTTTGTTGGTTGATTTTGAGGTTACATATAAAATTGACAAAGAACTATTAATTTTTGCAAACTTCAAGGATTTGACTGAAAATATTTTAACTGACTCTCAAAAGATGAAACTTCCGTGGAAATTAAGAAAACATGATATCAAAAGATTAAACAGATTGCGTGATAAAATGATCACACGAGCGACTAACGGTCCCATAACTATTGATTTGTTTATTTATTACTACGGTAAGTTATTGAAAGAGGGAATTGATATTATTTTTTATGATGGTTAAATTAATTAATTAGGGCTTAAAGAATTCTGTATTATATATATTATATAATGAGTGTAAAAGAAATCGAACGATCCCCGAAACAATATAGTATGAAGTTTTCTCTGTGGGTATTGTGGATAGATTAAGTCCACTCGCTCAGCTTCGCCTGACGCGAAAAACACAATTACAGAATTCCTCAAGTCGGAATTACAAAGGACGGGTGGTTTTAAATTGAGTGTTGCTTTGAAAATGACTTTTGCTAAATCAGCTGGAAGTACAGCTTCCATGATTACATACAAAACAGCTTACTTCGCATCAAAGGCGGCAATAATCTTAAATGAAAAGGATATCAACGGTGCTTTAGATACAGCAACTGATGAAATTATGAGTAGAATTGGAAGCTGGCTCTCCGAGGGAAGTGGTTGGATAAATGAGTCAGTAGATATGCATTATGTAAACAGGGTGAAGTATAAGCCATTTAAGGGTAGCTCTTATTTGAAGTTACCAAAAAAACTTTCCTCATCCTAAAAAAGGTTTAATAAATATAACAAATAAAAAAGATGACGAATGCTTCATTTGGCATATATATTTCCTGCTGCAAAAAATCCTCAAAGAATAACAAAGTTTAAAAAGCATAATGGTGATCTTGATTACGGTGGAATTACATTTCCTGTTACATTATATTAAAGCAAATCCCAAAAATAGAAAAACAATTCAATATATGTTTTAATATATTGGGATATGAAAAAAGAGGGGTGAATCCTCTGTACTTATAAAAAAAAATGTTGAAAAAGAATGTGATATGCTTTTGATTGTTGAAGAAAAAAATCTTTATGTGTGGATAAAGGATTTTAACAGTTTAATGTATAATCAGACATCACGCAAAGAAAGAAAATGGTTCTGCGAAACATGCCTGCAATGCTTTACATCAGAGAAAGTCTTGGGAAAACCTGATTGTCTTTCTCTGAATGGCAAGCAAGCAATAAAAATGCGGAGCGAAGATAAAAAAGGTTATTTTAAAAACTATGGTAGGCAATTAATGGTTTCATTTGTTATATATGCCGATTTTGAAGCAATAACAGAAAAAATATCTTCTGCTACAAATAATCCAAAAAACTCGTATACAGATGCATATCAACAACATACTGATTGTAGTTACGGATACAAGGTTGTCTGCTGCTACGATGACAAATATTCCAAACCGGTTGTTACATACAGAGGACCAAATGCTGTCTACAAGTTTTTAGAACAAATGATAGAGGAAGAAAAATATTGTAAAAAAACTGCAAATACATGTTTTAAAAAAGATTTGACAATGACAGCGGCAGAAGCTAAATTACAAAAATCTAAATCATGTGATATTTGTGGTCATGGTTTTGTAATAACTCTCAAAAAAGGTGACGCGGGTCATACAGTAGAATATGAAAACTTTGTTAGAAAAGTTAGAGATAATTGTCATATAACTGAAAAGTATAGGGGAAGCGCTCACAAGATATGTAATATTAATTTCAGGTTGACTAAAAAAATACCTGTTGTGTTTCATAACTTGAGAGGATATGATTCTCACTTTATAATGTAACACATCGGAAAGTTTAAAAAAGAAATAAATGTTATACCGAATAACATGGAAAAGTACATGGCTTTTATGTTAGGAAAAAATTAGTGTTTATTGACAGTTTCCAGTTTATGTCCCAATCGCTTGATAACTTGGTGAAAAACATTCCGTTGTTTAATAATATCTCTCAAGAATACTCTGATGGAAAGTTAGAACTTTTGAAGAGAAAAGGAGTTTACCCGTATGATTCTATGGATAGCGTTGAACGTTTCAAAGATAAACAATTGCCTCACAAGAAAAGCTTCTACTCGCAGTTAAATGATGCAAATATTTCAGATGAAGATTATGAGCATGCTACAAAATATGGAAGACGTTCAAGATCAAAACCATGGGGGAATATCATGATCTGTATTTGAAAAGCGATGTTTTGTTTTTGAGAACTTCAGAAAGATGTGTTTTGAGTATTACAAATTAGATCCTTGTTATTACTTCAGCAGTACCGGTTTATCTTGGGATGCCTGTTTAAAAATGACTGGGATTAAACTCGACTTGATTACTGATATTAATAAATATCTGTTTGTGGAAAAGGGATGAAAGGTGGTGTGAGTTATATTGCGACTAGATATTCGAAAGCTAATAATAAGTATATGAAAGACTATCTTGAATATCCGGAAGAGTTGCATGACTCGCATAATGATTATCCTCTCACTCCGGAAAATTTGAATATAAAAGATGAGTGGTTGTCGGACTACTGCAAGAACTTGAAGAGTAAGTTTGGTTTGGGAGCTAGTAAAGTTAACAAATGTGTTACTACATTGAATGATAAGGAAAAATATGTTACGCATTATAGAAATTTAAAGTGGTATGGGGTTGAAAGTGAAAAAGATACACAGGATACTCCAGTTTGATAAGTCTCAGTGGTTGAAGGTGTATATTGACTTCAATACTACAAAAAGGACAGCTGGTAAAAACGCTTTCGAGAAAGATTTCTTCAAGCTTATGAATAATTCGGTTTTTGGCAAGACAATGGAAAACTTGAGAAAGAGAGTTAATGTTAAGCTGACGCATGACTAGGAAGTTCTTATGAAATATGCGGCAAGACCATCGTTTATTTCTTGTAAGATGTTCAACAAAAACTTGTTTGCTGTGAACAGAATGAAAGAAATACTCGTCTTAAATCGGCCTTGTTATGTTGGTATGTGTATTCTTGACCTTTCAAAATACTTGATGTATGATTTCCACTACAATTATGCCAAAAACAATTACAATGAAAACGTTAAGTGGTTGTTTACTGACACTGATTCTCTGTGTTATGAAATTAGAACAAAATATGTGTATGCTGATCTTTACAAAGACAGGAAACTTTTTGATAACAGTGATTATGATCCAAAAAGTGAGTTTTACTTCAGTGATAGCATAAATGGTTATTGGCAAGATGAAAGACGAGGCCTGTGGTGCGGTGATCGTAGAGTTTGTTGGATTGAGGAGCAAGTCATACTCATACATTTTGGCTGATCTGACTGAAACAAAGAAATGCAAAGGTGTTAAAATATGTGTTGTCAAAAAACAAATAACGCATGATAACTACAAAAATACGTTATTCACAGCGACAGAAGCTCATCATAAAATGAAAGTTATCAGATCTAACAAACACAAGCTGAGCAGCTATGAAATTAATAAAAAAAAGGTTTGTCCGCATAAGATGACAAAATATACATATTAGACAATGGCCGGGATACATTAGCATATAAATAATAATTTAATATAATACTTTATATATGGAACAAACATTTGCGGAAGAGACATGTGAAAAACTTGAGGAGTTGAAAGGCAAATATAGAAAAGCATTATCGGCAGGCAAACAGGGTCGGGTGGAATATGATGTGATTTGTGCTGATTTTCTAGATACTAGGAAAAGTCAAGTCAATAAAAAAAGCGATTACAATTAAAAATGTATTATTATCTAGAAAATCTTGATCATACCAATAGAAAGCTTTTCAATTTGAAACGTAAAATATGCGAATGTAGAAAAATAAAATATCCCATGGAAAAATTTGACATGTATAGTGATGACAAGGATGATTGCCCTGTTCCTTCTGATTTTGTTTGAAAGCCGAAAAGCTTGATGTTGAAGTTATTTTGACAAAATACTTCAAATCAGACAATTGAGGAAAAAAAAAAGGACTTGCTAAACTTCAGGTGTAATTCTACATTTCATTTCGGTAGAGGTGTGCCAAACGGGGTTCTAGTAATGTTCTTTCCTAGCAAGAGGACTTGACAAACTTTAGATGTGTCTCTACATTGTTTTTTCGGTAGAGATATTTCAAAATGGGGTTCTGGTAATGTTTGTGGAGTTGCATGATAAAGGCAAAGCAAGAAATATTCAGAATTGAAAAAGTAGTACGACGTGATTACAAAAAGAAACAAGCATTAGTCAAATGGAAGGGTCACAATGAGGATTTCAATAGTTGAGTACCGTTTAAGGACATTCAAGATATAAAAGTGCGTTAAAGAGGTTTGGATAGTGTGATTTGGAAACTTCGCCAAAAGTAGATTCACCCAAAATAAAATTGTTGCGCCCTTCCAAAAAAGTAGCAAGATCAATTATTTGCGAGTAGCATGCAAACCGGGGTTCCGACTTTGTATTACAGCCGAGACCGAAATCATCTGCGGTGTTAGGTTTGAAAGATATTGATTACCTAATCTACAGTTGTTTTATTTGGGATTTAAAAAAGTAGCAAGTTATATTATCAATTATTTAAAAGTAGTATACAAATGAGGGGTTTTGGCGGGTTTTCTTTTTTATCGGTGGGGGGTGGGGGTGGGGGGGGGTAGGGGGGTGTTGTATTGAGTTTTAAATTTGTTGACTCATTGCATAAAACGCCCCGATAAAAAAATGTGCCAAAACGCCTCTTTAGTATACTACTTATAAGATATCAATACATCCATTTTTAGATATAGCTTATAAGATATCTATAAATAATTAATAATTTCTATAATTAATATAAGCTATATTAAAATTCGATTTATGGATACTCATAATTCAGATATGGATAACCGTACTTTATTTATAGATACATTTAAATATCTTTTAAATATCTTTAAATAAATAGTAAAACGACGCTTCATATATATACTGAATAAATAAATTTAGCACATAAAATGCTTGTCAATACCATAGACGAAATATAAAGCCGTGTATCTTCGGGTTCAATGGTAAAGTGACAAATATGTTATGACCAATAATAATGCTACAAAGTCATTTGTAAACAAAGTCGATAATAAAAATAATGCAAACTTGTAGGGAACATACTGCTTACCGAAAATCGTTTTTATTTCAATTTAAAGGGAGGTCATTTCAAAATTACGAAATTTGCAATGTTTTTGTTTGAGAATAACTTTCTTTTTTCATCACATTTCAGCGGTTTTTATACAATGACAGAATGGGCAATTCTTGTCCATGCCAAATAATAAATGTGTTCAAAGCAATATTTTTGTATTACGAAATAATTTGTTTTTAATATATGGGAGGTAATTCTGATACTAAGGCTTAGAAAAGAACAAAACAACACAATGTTTTGAAAGTCTCATCCTTGCCTAGCATTGATAATAGCTTCAAACAAATATGTAAATGTTCATAGGTTTAATCTATGCCCCTAAAAGGTCGTGCTAAACCTTTTTGATCTTATAATTTTTTCTAGATATCTATACAATATTTACTGCTTGAAAAATATAAGGAATCAGCCATTTGTATTGGGCACCGTTTTATTATTCATTCATATCTATAAATGAATTATGTATATCCATTATCCGAAAATGATATATTTGGAAATCCATTGATAGATATCTTTGAAAGAATTATTGATATCCATAATTCCAGTGAATTACTGATTTCTTATTTTTTGCATATTGGATATATACAATTAATTCGTCATTAAACTGTTAATAAAAAGCTTAAATTTTTAAACTGCTAAAATTATGCCCTATAAGTTGTAAATACATGCATTTATATGGACTCGTGGCAAAATAACGAAAATACGAAATGGCACAAATCGGCCACCATAATATGTGTTTTATTCCTTTTGACTTAGGAAATAACAAACTACCTATCCCATAATATGATGCTAAATAAAGTTATTTTCGTAGAACTCTATTAGGTGTGCACTGACTAAATTTCAGTGGTATGACTTTCTGCATGCGTAATATAATAATAAGATATCGTCGCATTTATGTGCGATATACCGATAACATTCTTTTAAAGAATAATATCCATTGCATCATATGAGATTGTCCGGAGATATTACACTGTGTCCGGAGATATTACACTGTCGTGTAACATGTACGGCTACTGCACGGCTAGCCGATTTTGCTATTTCCAAGATGGCGGATACGTCAACATCCGGAAAGTAAGTGCCTTACATTCCTTACTTAATTCGGCGTGACATGCATAGATATTTATACTGACAGTTAGAAAAGTGATTCCTTTACACTCGGCAGTATAGTATGTAACACATAATTAACTACTTTTTGAAAAATCATTGCTGAAGCATGCCAATTTATATCGATCTGCAATCGAAGCGAGGAATCCCACATGACATGTTTCTTCATGGATCGAAATGAAATAACTTGTATTACTTACTTTGCGATCATATCTAAATGACCAGATAACTCATTTTATGTAAACTATGCAAAAAATAAGCAAAACTCTTAATCGAAAAATATTAGGCTGTACAGTGCGTTACCATCCCGAATTTGCTACTGGACGATGGTGCGTTCAGAACCAACAACTGTACGGTGCATAACAAATATTTGTCAAAATTACTTTACGATGCGTTATGTATATTTTAGGAGTTTTTAAGTATTTTAGCTGTGGACCATTTCTATATATGTTTTGTTCTTTTAGTTTCAGAGTACGAAGCTTTGAAAGTTATGGCAAGACAAATAGATAGTTTTAAGTATATTTTGCTAATTGCAGATTTCTGCTGAACTTTTTTTATATCTTGTTATTTGGCTGTAAAAGTTAGTTCCCTTTATTTAAGTTTACGCCATGTGTTTTGGGTTCCAAATATTGTTTACTGTGGAAATCCATAAAATTGCAGTCCCCGCCCCAGCACGCAGTGGATTGGAAAACATATTGTTTTTGTCCTGTCTGTATATATGTCACAAACTTTGTCCGGACTAGGCTGATCTCCTGCAGAACCCCTCGCCGGATTTCAGTGAAACTTTGCAGGAATGATCAGTATCATGCCTAGTTGCGCGTCGACGCCAATTTCCCGTTGAATGTTTTTTGGCGCAGTTACGGCCCCTTGTACAGAAAAATTGTCCGCCTAGTGGCGCATTCGTCGCCGTGTTCCGGTTGAATGATTTTTGGAGGAGTTATGGCCCTTTAAATTGTTTTAGTACATAAACATTGTCCGGATTACTTCTCCTAACCCCCCTGGCCGGATTTCAACGAAACTTGACAGGGGTGATCAGTACCAATCCTAGTTGCGCATATCTTTGTCATGATCGGGTTGAATGATTTTTTGGCAGAGTTCTGACCCTTTAAAGGTTTTAATACACAGATTTTGTCCGGACTAGTTCTCCTAAGACCGTGGCTGGATTTCAGTGTAACTTGGCAGGGACGATAAGTATTAGGGCTAGTTGAGCATATAGTTATTAGTTACAGTGTTCCGGTCAAATGATATTTGATGGAGTTATGGCCCCTTATACAGAAACTTTGGTCAGACTAGATCTCATGATAACTTGGATGGATTTCAATGAAACTTGGCAGGGATGATCAGTACCAAGTCTTGTTGTGCATATAGGTGTCGTTTTCCGTATGAATGATTTTTGGCGGAGTTATGACGTATAAAGGCATTAAAACACAAACGTTGTCCAGATTAGTTCTCCTGAACCACAGGCCGGATTTTAGCCCTTTCTCCAGTGGGGTGGGTGGAGGGGGCCGACATCTGTTTTTACTAAAGCAACGTCTAAGTTTGTCGTTTGTTTATCCACCAATTGAACTAGGGTGGTTGAACACCAATACTGTATTAATTAAAATGTTCTGAGCAAACTAAATTGGGGTGAGTGATGGCAAGAGGTTCAGGAGAACTAGTCCAGACAAAGCTTATGTATAACAACATTTAAAGGGCCACAATTCTGCCAAAAATCATCAAACCGAAACTAGACATGGAACTGATCATCCCTAAATAACTCCGCTGTTACTGGTCCGATCTGACTGGTTTTCAAACTTTCCCGAGGTATTATTGATATTAACAATCGGGTAAGGCTTGGTAAATATCGGAATCAAAATCTAGCATTTGTTACTAAATGAAGGACCGTAACTCCGCTGTTACTAGTCCGATCTGGCTAGTTGTCGAACGTGTCCGAGTTTTCATTGATATTAACAATCTGGTAACGTTTCGTAAAGATCGGATGAAACATGAACGCCCTATCGTATTAACGAGGCAAAATATAGCACTTTTAACTAAATCAAGGGCTATAACTCCGCTGTTACTGGTCCGATTTGGCTGGTTTTCGAACCTGTCCTAGCTTTCATATTAACAATCTGGTAAAGTGTCGTTAAGATCGGATGAAAAATGAAGGTCCTATCGTCTTAACGAAGTAAATGTTAACGGACGGACGACGGACAACTCGCCATCCTATAGAGCTAAAAACGAACATGTTTGCATTTAATGAAGGTATTCTAAAATGGAATTTGATCATTTTGTTTAATCGGCGCCCGTTGACAGGCGTGCAAATAAACGTTTGATTTTGGAAACATGGGCGGATTAAAATTAAAATAAAACATTGAGCATTATCCACACAAAATGTGCCAAACTCCACTCCTTTTACATCACAATTAGTACTAAAGAGTACATCGAAGGGAGCTTGACAGGACAGTTTAAATCCTTGTATGTACCAATATATATATAACACGCGATACATGAAGCGATCTTGGTTTAGTTGTACTATGACTGATGAACGAACTACCCTTGATCCATTGACTAATGTATCAGAAAGTCTCTTTTTAAGCATATTTTAAGCATTTAAATAACATCGAAAACAATGAAGGATGCACGCAGTTTTTTTTTATAACGTGTCGGGGATATCTTTATTTACACTGTCCCGTTTTTTTGGGACGACAATATGGTAAGAGCGAGGCTTGGTGCACCCTGGAAACTGGTTGAAACGCCGAGCGGCTTTTTTGCAACTGACCGTTCCCAGGCTTAGCCCTATTGTCAACCATTTTGTGTTTGTGATGTTTTATCTTGCCTTTTATTCATCTTTACATTCGTTCGTTGTTTCTGTGTGTGTTTGTGGTTGACTGTCGTCCTTGAATGCTACTTTGCCTGTTCGATTTTTATATCTACCTTTGAATGATACAAACGAAGATACATGCCAGAAATATATAGATTTTGTCTGTCAGATACAAAAGAAACCGTTCCCAAATACAATTAAATGCTCTTAACAAATCGGTAACACTACATAAATTAATCGTTGACATACGGTGATAGAACACACATTGATTTTTGCAATGAGTTGTGTATGATTTTTTTTTTAAATATCATGTTGTATTTCATACCTAGGCCGGCCCAATCTAAAAAGAATTTCATCATCACAAATGGCACATATGCTGCCAAAAACTCAACAGAAAAGTTGGGGTCATGTTCTTCTAAGAACAACTTGCCTCTTGAATGAATGATCACCTTAAAAACATAAACAGTGAGATGACAAAAAAATTGTATTCATCAACTCATTTCCATAAAAGCAAAACAAATGAATCTGCAAAGATTTCACGCTGTCTATACAGTGATAATGCTACATTTCCGAAATACATGTAGTTAGACTGACGATACTATCATCATCTACTATAAAACGATTTATCCATTTATTTTCAATCATAACTTGCAAGACTAGTACATAATTTCCATCTTTTGTGGTTCGAGTGTTTTTTTTAGGTCTTTATGCCGTGGAATATTGTTGTTCATGTCTACCTTATATTTAATTTTTCCAAACATAGATATAACAAGAAAAGTCATAGTATACAATCTATACTATGACGACGAGCGGCAATAAGAATAAATATTGTAGTATATATTTGTTTAAATTCATTGCATTGGAATGAAAGCATCATATGTGTTTTTTTTTGTGTGTACAACTAATAGTGAGTTACATTTGGTGTAGCAAAGGCAGAGAACAAAATGGAAAACTGTAATACAGATGAAATGTTTTTATTTGAAACTTAACGTGCAAATACATGCTTTGCTGTAACCAAGAAAGCGCTATATTCCCAATTTCTATATTAAACAAAGACTTAAAGAGCTGGACAGCGAACTGAAAAAGACTAAGCTAAAACCGACAATTCGCTATAGCTTAGTTCCGGCTATATGTATTCTTAAAAATCTGACTTTTGACTGTAAATAATGTTTCAATGCACAATTATATAAAAAACACTCTGAATATGTACATGTATGAAGAATTACAATTTAGTTACATACGGTAATAATATGATCAAATGTATATGTTTGTAAGTTCATGCTGTGCAAAAACAACATTATTGATGTGCAAAAATGAAAATTGTATGTACAACTTTTTAAGCGTGTCAGGTCCCTGCCAAGACATAAACCTGAATCTTTTTTCTCGGAAGAAAAGCGTGTTTCCTTACACTACAGAGATCGCCCAGACATCACAAAAGAGTGTACAAAACTATGCAAAATTATTAAACATTTGGATTAAAAAAAAATCAAACTAAAACTATCACTAGGAGTTATGGGGAAATAGCATTAGAAATAATATTACTTAGATAAATATTCAAAGGGCCAGAACTGACATCAAACACCAATGAACCCACACCCCACTATGATATGCGTATCTCCATATGATGCAGATGCTTCACACACAGTTTGTTGAAACCACATCAGGGGATTATAGAGAAATAGCGCATGCAAGATTTCTTGCGTGAATATATTTAAACGGCCATAGCTCGGTCAGTAATTATCGAACCAGAATGGAGGAATGTGCATCTCCATTGCATACTGATGCTTTTCACAAACTTATGTGAAAAAACATCCAGTGGTTATGAAGAAATAGCGCGGAAAAGATGTGTGTGTTATGAACATCTCCACTTTATAATGATGCTTCTTATAAAGGTTTGTGAACTTCCATCAAGGGGTTATGGAGAAACCGCGCAGACAAGATTCTGAACAGACCCTGGTTCATCTGGCTGGTTTTCGAACTTGTCCAAGCTTCATTGACATTTAAAGTTTGGTAAAGATCAGATGAAAAATGAAGGCCCTATCGTGCTAAAGAGGCAAAATAAAGCATTTTTAATTACATCAAGGGCCATAACTCCGCTGTTACTGGTCCGATTTGGCTGGTTTTCGAACTCGTCTGAGCTTTTATTGACATTAGCAATCAGGTAAAATTTGGATGAAAAATGAAGTCCCCATCATCTTAACGAGGCAAAGTAAAGCATTTTTAACTAAATCAAGGGCCATAACTCCGTTGTTACTGGTCCGATCTGGCTGGTTTTCGTACTTTCCCGAGATTGTATTGACAATAACAATCTGGTAAAGTTTGTTAAAGCTCAAATAAAAAATGAACACCCTATCGTCTTAACGAGGCAAAATAAAGCATTTTTTACTAAATCAAGGGCCATAACTCCTTTGTTACTTGTCCGATTTGGCTGGTGTTCGAACTCGTTTGAGCTTTTAATGACATTAACAATCAGGTAAAATTTGGATGAAAAATGAAGTCCCTATCATCTTAACGAGGCAAAATAAAGCATTTTTAACTAAATCAAGGGCCATAACTCCGTTGTTACTGGTCCGATCTGGCTGGTTTTCGTACTTTCCCGAGATTGTATTGACAATAACAATCTGGTAAAGTTTGTTAAAGCTCGAATAAAAAATGAACACCCTATCGTCTTAACGAGGCAAATTAAAGCATTTTTAACTAAATCAAGGGCCATAACTCCTTTGTTACTTGTCCGATTTGGCTGGTGTTCGAACTCGTCTGAGCTTTTAATGACATTAACAATCAGGTAAAATTTGGATGAAAAATGAAGTCCCTATCATCTTAACGAGGCAAAATAAAGCATTTTTAACTAAATCAAGGGCCATAACTCCGTTGTTACTGGTTCGATCTGGCTGGTTTTCGTACTTAACCGAGATTTCATTAACAATAACAATCTGTTAAAGTTTGTTAAAGCTCGAATAAAAAATGAAAGCCCTATCGTCTTAACGAGGCTAAATAAAGCATTTTTAACTAAATCAAGGGCGATAACTCCGTTGTTAGTCGTCCGATCTGGCTGGTTTTCGTACTTAACCGAGATTTTATTAACATTAACAATCTGTTAAAGATTTGAGAAGATCAAATGAAAAATAAAGGCCCTATCGTCTTAACGATGCAAAATATAGAATTTTTAACTAAATCAAGGGCCATAACTCCGCTGTTACTGGTTTGATCTGGTTGATTTTCAAACTTTTCCGAGCTTTTATTTATACTAACAATCTGGTAAAGTTTGGTATAGATCGGATGAGAAATGGAGGCCCTATAGTCTTAACGAAGCAAAATATAGCATTTTTAACTAAATCAAGGGCCATAACTCCGCTGTTCCTCGTCCGATTTGGCTGGTTTTCAAACTTGACCGAGCTTTAATTGACATTAACAATCTGGTAAAGTTTTGTAAAGATTAGATGAAAAATGAAGGCCCTATTGTCTTAACGAGGCAAAATGTAGCATTTTTAACTAGATCAAATGCCATTTAACTGGTACAATCTGGCTGGTTTTCGAACTTGTCCGAGCTTTCATTGATAGTAACAATCTGATAAAGTTTGGTAAAGACGAGATGAAAGATGAAGGCCCTATCATCTTAAAGAGGCAAAATTAAGCATTTCTAACTCAATCAAGGGCCATAACTCCGCCGATACTGGTCCGATCTTGCTGGTTTTCGAACTAGTCCAAGCTTTCATTGATAGTAACTGGTAAAGTTTGGTAAAGATTGAGTGAAAGATGAAGGCCTTATGGTCTTAACTAGGCAAAATTTAGCATTTTTAACTAAATCAAGGGCCACAATTCCGCTGTTACTGGTCCGATCTGGCTGATTTTCGAACTTATCCGAGCTTTTATTGATACTAACAATCTGGTAAAGTATGGTAAAGTTCGGTTGAAAAATGGAGGCCCTATAGTCTTAACGAGGCAAAATATAGCATTTTTAACTAAATCAAGGGCCATAACTCCACCGATACTGGTCCGATCTGGCTGGTTTTCATTGATATTAACAACCTGTTAAAGTTTGGTAAAGATTGGATAAAAATTGAAGACCCTATCGTCTTAACGAGAAAAAGTTAACGGACGGACGGACGACGGACAGCTCGTCATCCCATAAGCTCTGCTGGTCTTCGACCAGTAGAGCTAAAAATTCGAGTCCGTCCTTCATTTGCACGGGTTTACATAATTGTAACAAACGATGTTTGTAAACATTTATGTTCCTTCAACGACCATGACAATTCGAGTTTGTAGTGCCAGCTGTTCTTGAGTGACCGCGAAGACAAGCAATTTTTAGTGATCTTTTTACAAGTTTGTTACTATGGCAGCCGCATTTCTTAAGCAAATATACGCAAAAGGGGAGGTGCACAACTACACCATGACACAAACATTCCGGCCAAGTTGCGAGTTTGTTGTGCCAACAGTTCTTGAGTTATCGCGAAGACGAGCAATTTTTAGTGATTTTTGTTAACATAGCAACCACATTTCTTATTCGAATCTACCCTAAAGGGGAGGTGCACAACTAGACCATGACTCATACATTCCTGCCAAGTTTCGAATTTGTAGTGCTAGCTATTCTCGAGTTAACGCGAAGACAAGCAATGTTTAGTGATTTTTTACAAGTTGTGTTACCCTGGCAACCACATTTCTTAAGCAAATCTACCCAAAAAGGGGAGGTGCACAATTACACCATGACACAAACATTCCTGCTCAGTTTTGAGTTTATAGAACCAGCTGATCTTGAGTTATCATATCACGAAGACAAGCAATATTTAGTGATTTTTTGCAAGTCGTGTTACCATGGCAATCACATTTCTTAGGCGAATCTACCCAAAAGGGGAGGTGCACATCTACACCATCACACAAAATGTCTGCCAAGTTTTGAGTTTGTAGTACCCTCTGTTCTCGAGTTATCGTGAAGACGAGCAATTTGTATTGATTTATAACATGTTTTGTTACCATGGCAACCAAGCAAGCGAATTAACACAAAAGGGAGGTGAACAACTAGACCATGACAAAATCATTACTGTCAAGTTTTGAGTTTGTAGTCCAGCCATTCTCGAATTTTCGCGAAGGCATGATTTCGGGACGGACCGACAGACATTTGCACAGCAATATGCACCCCACCCCCACTTCTTCGAACTGGGTATAATAACCCTCCATTCTTGGCACTGGACTCAGCTTTGCTGTACTGTTACCCTATGGGAACGATTTGGTGGTGCCTCATTTTAAAATTTTGAGGCGGAGTGATATGCCAAAGTACAACCTTTATTCTACCGCAATATTATTCTGAGCATAATTTTCTGTATATTTAAAACATTCAAACCGAAAAAAAATTTCTTTTGTATAAGCATTTCATATAAAATTTTGCATTTCCACCCTTTTCCATCGTTTGCCAAGATTCTTGGTATTTGGTGAGACGTCGACAGAGATGTATGGTGTCAGACCAGTCAGGAAGTACTTCCGGATCGTAGGGTGCTGAAATAGTTCCTTGAAAGAATCCAAAGTTTCAAGTTTACAAGATTAGTTTCTATTTCATTGTTGAGGTTAAAGTAGTATGTCTGTTGTCACGAATAGAAATAGAGTGTTTTACTGTGTTTTTCAGGATTATTTTTTTGGAGAGTATGAGCAGAGGTTAGGTAGAGATGTGGTTTTGACAGATGTTTATTTCAAAATACGCATAGTGTGAATGAATGACGCGAAATGTTGAAAAACTGAATCGGTGTTTTATTCCAGATATTCACCGGTCTGACACCGTATGTGTATGCAAGTAACGACAACTCTGGGTAGAGATGGTATAAGATAGTGTTACTATTTCATTGCTTTCACTTAATGTATAAAATGTATATGTTTAAAATGTCATTTTATAAAGTTATCAAAATAATTCGCAGTAGGCTGTTTCTGTTTAAAATGTATTAATAAACGAAATGAATGTGTGTTCACAAATAATAAGTAAGTAATTATAACTACATTGTTTATTACAGTGACATGTGTACAAGTATCAACATAAAATTCAAAATCTCATTCCTTGGTTTCTTGGTATTGTATTAGTTCCGTGATCTGAATTAATTAATGGATTTGTTTTCCTAGACGTTCATTTATATATTAATATGCTAGAAGTAATGTCTTAACTCTTCGTGACGAGGCATATGTTTGCTTTAGTTGTCAACTAATTTGCATATCTTTATATTCACTGCCAATAGTTGAAGATAACCTCTACATGACTACACACATGATTCAATACATGAGTCATACGATTAGAAATACGTACAAGGTTATTTACTTTTTTGCACATTACTTCATCTGGGTTATATCATAGCTCCATATCTGGCCTACATGACGACATACCAGAGACGATCCGTACCATCAAGTTGGCATTTAGTAATGACAATCGGTTAATAATTTCTTTGTTTGCTTGTTTGAATGGTGTTCTACGTCACAGCATGACGTACTTTATTTTAGACTCTATATGACGTTCGATTGGCAGACCATTTCATTTTTCCTGTATAGAACCAGTACGGTATACCTCCCGCCATCCGTAAGAATCACTTTCTAAGTTTATACGTCGAGCTCCCAGTTAATAATATACATGCTACTGTACATGATGTATTCAAATTTCCAACTTTATTAAACATTCAATTGACAATTTTCAAAATTCCATTAGCCATAATACAAATAAATGGCTGACATTCAATATTACAAAACACACTATTACAAACAACAGTTTAATATAGCAATACACAATAAAATATACCAGATATAACCAACTTACATTTTGCACTCAACATTGACTAATTAATCAACAATCAACAATGAAGATTTTTTTTAATATAATTTGTTTCTACGTTCTGCATCATATATGTAAACTATTAAACGTTTTTGATAAAAGTCAAATCGTTATCATTATTTTGGTCAAATCGTACTCATTATGTTGGTCAAATCGTACTAATAAATAGCATGAGAGTGATTTGACCTGCCATGAGTACGATTTGACCGAAAAATGAGAGTGAATTGACCAAAACAGTACGATTTGACTTAAGTTCGATTTGACCAGGAAGCAACATTCCAATACGTCTGGAAGTCTCCTGAAACATGGAGTCTTACACAAATATCCGGTACTATACAGACTGAATGACCCCGACTACCACAACAGCCATGATTCTCACGTCTCCGTCTGGTATTTTGTTTATTTTAGTTTTGATACTACAGATTACCAAATATGCAAACGACGACTAGAAACGTCAGGACACAACCTTCCAATTGTTCACTCGAATATTTAAACATGTAGAATGAATTCATAACTTTCACATGACATTATCACAATAATTTGACCAATCAATGATCAATAAAATAAAAGACCTCCACATTCTGGTAGGGGGTGAACTCGGTGTTTATCGTTGGTGCTCAACTGACTTTAGCCCTTTATAAAACTAGTTTGTAGTGATAATTATAGCGAGCTGTGCACAGCTCGCGTCGCGAACATACCAATCCATCCTTTTGAAAAGTCTTGGGTCATTTACGGTAGATTACTACAACCGTAAAGTAGCATATTTCGTTACGAAATTAACAAGATAAGCATTCGTAGAAATCATTAAGAATTGTGGTTTCCAAGCAGAATGAGGTGAAAAAAACATTAAAAACCTTTCACGAACCCATCCAAAAATGACAATGAAATTGCATTTTTACCTATGTCGCCAAATCGGCCATTAACCGGAAGCGTAGCCCGAAGTGTTACCTTGCAAATTGTTCATTGGCCAAAATTCGTAAACACAATTCACAATTTAATAAAAGTAGATTTCGAGTCGCAGAAATGTATATGTCTTGCTAACCGATTAGGATAAACAAATGATTTGATAACTACCGTTAAAAAACATCATCTTTCATTTGTTTATCATTATCGCCATTTCGTTTTCTCGTAAAACCATAAATGCAGTCGGAATTTTTCTCAGATTTCCGTATTCGGATCGTCCGCTATTGAAAGCCATTGACGGAAATCGACGAGATTATTCCGTTTTCATTCGTGCCAAACCCGAACAACCTGGCAATTTCCGGAAATGTTACGGAAATTATAATAAAATGACAAGACGTCCTTGATTTACGTCATCATCGTATGTCATCTCATTATGACGTATGGTCTGTTAGTGAACTATTAGTGAGCATGGTGCTTATTACCGATCCACCTTTCTTTATTTCTTCTTTCTTTCTTTCTTCCTTCCTTCCAATACTATTGACGTATTGTACACATACTTTTGATTATCACAGTTTCGTTTCTGTGGATGAGTTTACCTGCAGTTTTTTTTTGGATAACCACAGAAATTCAGCGAGATTTTTAACCTGAATAGGGTATGCCTCTCCTGCACAGGAGACCAACGGCTTTACATCCGTAGGAAGAATGACATACTTTCATAGTAACTTTAACTATCTTGCACGAATAAGTTCTAGATCTTTCAATTCACGATACGTGAACCTCCGGGAGTCGAACCCCAGACTTCTATATCCAAAGGCAAGTAAGCTAACCACGCTGTCATCGCATCCTTTTTTTTACCGCACATTAACATTATGGTCCATTATAAAAAAATATAACTACCAGGTCTAGAGTGACTACACGATGGTTAGGCCCTCCGATATTACTCACACTGACAGGGGTAGGAACAGCCTCCTTCCCGAGATCCCAATAATTTGACTGGTGTGCATGTGTGTGGGGGTAGGGGAAGTTCAAAAAGTATTTTTACCTATGTGGCCTATTTGGGCGCTTCGACCTTTTATCCAAAAATGGTTTTAATGAGTTAGGCAAACCGAAATTAAGACATACTGAAAAATTGATAGCAAACTATTCAGGCTAACTGAAGTTATATTTGAGATTTTTTATTTTTTTGTTGTCCCAGCAGCACGGCAGATGTACATACTACCCGAAAGAGGGTAAAGTAGGATGTAGACAGATAGATAGGAATTTACATACAAAAAGCCTCATCTGAATTGACGGCTGTAAAATATTTATTTCTTAACCGAATTTCGAAATTAAGTGTTTTTATTTACCACTAAAATTGCCAGTTCCAATTATATATTTTTAAAATTACTCACATAGCTGAAAAAACCTTTGGCTTAAACAAACGCCCGAAATAATAGCAAATTTGTCGGGTTTAGACTCCACCATAATGTACAGAAATTCTTTTCTTATTTTTTTTTGGCTGGATTGCGTAGCTTACAGTTTGGCGTTTCCATTTGTCTGTCCGTCTATCCGTCCGTCCGTCTACGAGTTTTGAAGTTTTCGTGAAAGTTTTTGTTTTTTCCTCATTTCTCAAAAATGAATTGTCGAAAAGCTTTGAAACTTGACACTTGTTCAATATCCTTACAAATGTTATATGAAAATAGCCGTTCGAAGTCCGTTCCATGCCATATCTGTCCTGTCTGGGAACAAATTGAAATTTGACCGAAGCATTGTGGTGTACTGGTTAGAGCGTCTGCCTTGCATTCGGGAGGTCATGGGTTCGAGTCCCCTGACCGTGTCATACCTATTGTAATCCTTGCCTGACCAGCAAATAATGGGTAGTGCTACGACTGATTGACCAGTGTCAGAATAATGTGACTGGGGATATCATGTCTACTACGGCGTGGTATTCCAGTGTGGCAGCACTATAAAGAACTTATTGAGTTCGCTGCTTCAAGTATACATATCATCACATCACACACAAACACACAGATAAAAGTCCAGACTCCATTGTGCCTATAATCGTCGGGTAGGACGCCTGTTGTAGGCTATAATAGTTGTAGACTATATTCCTTAGAAATACACACACACACACATGAATTGAAATCTGTTGGGGGTGGGATGTCACGATTCATAAGACACGTACATGTAGACTTGCACTAGACATGAGAATCATGGCCCTTATGGTGGCATGTACCTACCATGGTTTAGGTACACCCCATAAGAGCTACGATTCTTGCACATACCGGTGCATACATATGCACAATCAAACATGAACTGTGCTCGCCCTATAGGTTTAACCTATTTCATATAACGGGCAAAGCTCGACCTACCAAAGGCAAACTATAAGACAAACTATAAGACAAACTATATTATATACTAGGTATGACAGCGGCCATTTTAGCCGGGGCGGAGTTGCGTAATAATCCCATATTTCATAGACTGTTTACCCTCACATCTGCATTCGTAACTGTCATTGCAGGGAATCAGTGGTACCTACACAAAGCAGCGTTACGTTGTAGAATCGGGTACCAATACATTATTACGCAATTCCGCCCCGGCTAAAATGACCGCTGTCATACCTTGTATATAATATAGTTTGTTGACAAAATGTTCGACCTTTTGGAGGAGGCGTTTCAAAACTTCTCAAGTAGATTTTCGGATAGCTTGTGTCTTTGGTCAAACTAATGTACAGAGCTTTTCTTGATAGCCATCTGGCACCTATGTCCGTGACAACGCAAACAATACACGTACACAAAACATTCATAAACTGAAATGTGTGCTAACTTTATTGACACGTATGACAGTGGAGAGTGTAAACTTGCACATATTCTACTTACGATAAATTGTTTCGTCCTAACACTCTCACTGCACAACAGAAAACAAAAGGGAGGAACGGCCGCATGAAAACGGAAATGGAATGCTATGACGTCAGGCTCTTCCATCAATACATTATTTTCATGAAACGCCTCCCGAGTATTGGCGATCTGAGCAGTGAGGTCTTAATCACCTTTATGCTCACTATAAAAAATACATACATCTATATAAAACTTCTTTGGAATTTTATTAGAACAATATGTATTTCACATCGATTCAAAAACATATACAGAAAATGGAATGTGCAACTTACTATCTCCATACACGAGGGGTACAGCAAATTCACGCTTCACTGTGCACTATATGCAGTATATGGAATCTCGAATTAGGTCAAACATCATCACAGCATCACTAATGGTTTCCGTACACAGTAATAGTTATCTGAATTTCTATGAAAAGCGGACAGGAAAAGCAGCGATCAAGGACGACAGTCAACCACAAACACACACAGAAACAAAGAACAAATTTAAAGATGAATAAAATACAGTCTCTCTGTCTGTCTGTCTGTCTGTCTATCTGGCTGGCTGTCTGGCTGTCTGGCTCTCTGCCTGGCCCGTCTGGGTCTCTGTCTGCCTCTCTGTCTAGCCTGTCTGGGTCTCTGTCAGGCCCTCTGTCTGTCTGTCTGTCTGTCTGTCTGTCTGTCTGTCTGTCTGTCTGTCTGTCTGTCTGTCTGTCTGTCTGTCTGTCTGTCTGTCTGTCTGTCTGTCTGTCTGTCTGTCTGTCTGTCTGTCTGTCTGTCTGTCTGTCTGTCTGGTCTCTGTCTGTCTGTCTGACTGTCTGGCTGTCTGGCTCTCTGTCTGGGTCTCTGTCTGGCTCTCTGCCTGACCTGTCTGGGTCTCTCTCTGCCTCTCTGTCTAGCCTGTCTGGCTATCTGTCTAGCGATCTGTCTGGCATGTCTGGTCTCTGTCTGTCTGTCTGTCTGGCTGTCTGGCTGTATGGATGGCTGGCTTTCTGCCTGGCCTGTCTGGGTCTTTTTCTGGCTCTCTGCCTGGCCTGTCTGGGTCTCTGTCTGTATGTCTGTCTGGCTGTCTGACTGTCTGGCTGTCTGGCTCTCTGCCTGGCCTGTCTGGGTCTCTGTCTGGCTCTCTGCCTGGCCCGTCTGGCTCTCTGCTTTTCTCTCTGTCTAGCCTGTCTGGGTCTCTGTCCGGCCCTATGTCTGGCCTGTCTGGTCTCTGTCTGTCTGGCTATATGTCTGTCTTGCTTTCTGCCTGGCCTGACTGGGTCTCTGTCTGACTCTCTGCCTGGCCCGTCTGGGTCTCTGTCTGCCTCTCTGTTTAGCCTGTCTGGCTCTCTGTCTGGCCATCTGTCTGGCCCTCTGTCTGGCCTGTCTGGTCTCTGTCTGTCTGTCTGTCTGTCTGTCTGTCTGTCTGTCTGTCTGTCTGTCTGTCTGTCTGTCTGGCCTGTCTGGCCTGTCTGGTCTATCTGTCTGTCAGTTTGTCTGTCCGGCTCTCTGCCTGGCCTTTCTTGGTATCTATCTGCCTCTCTGCCTGGCCTGTCTGTGTCTCTTTCTGCCTCTCTGTCTAGCCTGTCTGGCTCTCTGTCTGTCTTTCTGTCTGGCTCTCTGGCATTCTGTCTGGGTCTCATGTCTGGCTCTCTGCCTGACCTGTCTGGGTCTCAGTCTGCCTCTCTGTCTAGCCTGTCTGGCTATTTGTCTAGCCCTCTGTCTGGCATGTCTGGTCTATGTATGTCTGTCTTTCTGTTTGTCTGTCTGTCTGTCTGTCTGTCTGTCTGTCTGTCTGTCTGTCTGTCTGTCTGTCTGTCTGTCTGTCTGTCTGTCTGTCTGTCTGTCTGTCTGTCTGTCTGTCTGTCTGTCTGTCTGTCTGTCTGTCTGTCTGTCTGTCTGTCTGTCTGTCTGTCTGTCTGTCTGTCTGTCTGTATGTCTGTCTGTCTGTCTGTCTGTCTGTCTGTCTGTCTGTCTGTGTGGGCTGTGTGGGCTGTCTTGTGTCTGTCTGTCTGTATGTCTGTCTGTATGTCTGTCTGTATGTCTGTCTGTCTGTCTGTCTGGCTGTCTGGTCTGTCTGTCAGGCATATCTGTCTGTCAGGCATATCTGTCTGTCTGTCTGTATGTCTGTATGTGTGTCTGTCTGTCTGTCTGTCTGTCTGTCTGTCTGTCTGGCTGGCTGTCTGGTCTGTCTGTCAGGCATATCTGTCTGTCTGTCTGTCTGGCTGTCTGGCTGTCTGGCTCTCTGCCTTGCCTGTCTGAGTCTCTGTCTGGCTTTCTGACTCGGTCTCTGTCTGGGTCTCTGTCTGGCACTCGATATGACCAAACTCGGTGAATCGAGTAAAGTGTTGGTTTCGCGTGAGCTGTACTGTATCTATGTTGTTTTTGTCAATTCTTATACATATTTCTGTGTTGTTTTGGTCAATTTTTACATAGCTTCTTACACATAAATGTTATCCCCTCACCACCACCCCCCACCTCCCCCCCCCCCCCCCCACACTCCCCCTTCTTGAAACTCAAATCTTTATTTTATTTTACTTTTTGCATATACCTGTGTTGTTTTTGTCAATTATTATACATTTTCTGTGTTGTTTTGATCAATTCTTACATAGCTTCTTACACATATATGTTTTTGTATTATTTTTTTACATGTTTCTGTGTTGTTTTTATCAATTCTTACACATATAGCTATGTTGCCCCACCTTCTGCCCCATCCACCCCACCCCACTCGAAAGTCGTTTTTTGTTTACATATTTTCTGTGTTATTTTTGGTCACTTCTTACACATATAGCTATGTTGCCGCCCCCGCCCAAATCCCCCTCCCCCCCCCCCCACAACCCCCACACGAAACACGTTTTTATTTTATTTTTTATATATTTCTGTGTTGTTTTGGTCAATTCTTGGTCAACACATATAGCTACGTAACCACCCGCTTCGCCCCCCCCCCATTCCCCACACCCCCACGCCTTCGTCTGTCCGTCGTCCGTCCGTCGTCCGTTGTCCGTCCGTTGTCCGTCTTCCGTCCGTCGTTAACTTTTGTAACAGCGGAGTTATGGCCCTTGATTTAGTTCAAAATGCTATAATTTGCCTCGTTAATACGATAGGGCCTTCATTTTGCATCGGTCTTTGCCAAACTTTACCAGATTTTATGACTTTCTTTTTTTTTTATATTATTAATTTTTATTGTTTTTTTTTTTTATAGATTTTTTCATTTTTTGTCTCGCCTTTTCGAAATAAAAAAGAGATATAGATGTTGCTTTTCCGGCGGCGGCGTCAACATTCAAGTTTTGCGTTTAGGTCATTTTCTCACAAACTGTATGCACTAGACCTCTCAAACTTTGCTTATAGTTGTATCATGGGTGGTACATCGCAACGTGACAAAGCAAATGTGGAAGTGACCTTGACCCTCCAAGCAAAGGGCAGATAACTTAATAATTTTTTAGGTTCAACTTTTGCGTTTAGGTCACTTTTTCACAAACTGTATGCACTAGACCTTTCAAACTTTGCTTATAGTTGTATCTTGGGTGGTACATGGCAGCGTGACAAAGCAAATGTGGAAGTGACCTTGACCCTCCAAGCAAAGGGCAGATAACCTAATAATTTTAAGGTTCAACTTTTGCATTTAGGTCACTTTTTCTCAAACTGTATGCACTAGACCTTTAAAACTTTGCTTAAAGTTGTATCTTGAGTGGTACATCGCAACGTGACAAAGCAAATATGGAAGTGACATTGACACTCCAAGCAAGGGTAGATAACCTTATCATTTTTACCTTCAACTTTGGCGTTTGTCACTTTTTCACAAACTGTATGCACTAAGACCTTTCAAACTTTGCTTATAGTTGTATCTTGAGTGGTACATTGCAATGTGACAAAGCAAATGTGGAAGTGACCTTGACCCTCCAAGCAAAGGGCAGATAACTTAATAATTTATTAGGTTCAACTTTTGCGTTTAGGTCACTTTTTCACAAACTGTATGCACTAGACCTTTCAAACTTTGCTTATAGTTGTATCTTGGGTGGTACATGGCAGCGTGACAAAGCAAATGTGGAAGTGACCTTGACCCTCCAAGCAAAGGGCAGATAACCTAATAATTTTAAGGTTCAACTTTTGCATTTAGGTCACTTTTTCTCAAACTGTATGCACTAGACCTTTAAAACTTTGCTTAAAGTTGTATCTTGAGTGGTACATCGCAACGTGACAAAGCAAATATGGAAGTGACATTGACACTCCAAGCAAGGGTAGATAACCTTATCATTTTTACCTTCAACTTTGGCGTTTGTCACTTTTTCACAAACTGTATGCACTAAGACCTTTCAAACTTTGCTTATAGTTGTATCTTGAGTGGTACATTGCAATGTGACAAAGCAAATGTGGATGTGACCTTCAACATGCAAGCAAAGGGCTGATAACTTTAATTGTTACATTTACATCACTTTCTCATGAACTAGAATTATGCACTAGATGATTTAAACATAATTTATAGCTTAATCTTTGGAAGAAAACATATTCTATTTTGACATAGTTGTGTCTTCGGTAGTGCATCTTTTTAGCTCACCTGACCCGAAGGCTCAAAGGTGAGCTATTGGGATCACTCTTCGTCCGTCGTCCGTCGTCCGTCGTCCGTCCGTCGTCGTCCGTCGTCGTTAACTTTTGTTTCAAACGACTTCTCCTCAGAAACCGCGTCGCCAATTTTGACCAAACTTCATATGGATAATCAAACTTCATATGGATAATCCATAGATGAATGCTTTTTAGATTTGTTAAAATTAGGTAAGCGCGACATCCAAAATGGCCGCCATTACTATATATAGTCGAAACTTTAAAAAATCTTCTTCTCAAGAACTGCTTGACAGTTTTCAACAGTTTTTCTTTTAAAATGATCGCCAACGCCTAAGCTATCAAGTTTGTTCAAATGAAGTCCCCGCCCCGGGTCAAAAATGGCTATGCCCCGGGGGTCCAAAGATTGTATATTGAGATTTTGCATGTTTTTCATATAGACATATAGGAAAAATCTTTAAAAAATCTTCTTCTCTGAAACCACAAGGCACAGAGGTCTCATGTATTACATGTAGCATCAGCTTATGGTCCTCTACTAAGTTTGTTCAAATGCTGACCGTGGGGTCAAATTTGTCCCCGCCCCGGGGTTCACAGTTATATATAGACTTATATAGGAAAAAAATTACAAAATCTTCTTCTCGGAAACTACAAGAGCCAAGGTTTGATATTTTGCATTTACTATAAGCTTATGGTCCTTTACCAAGTTTGTTCAAATGGTGACCCTCGGGTCACATTTGGCCCCGCCCCAAGGGTCACATATTTAACATAGACATGTATAGGGAAAAACTTAAAAAATCTTCTTCTCTGAAACTGCAAAAGCCAGAGGTTTAATATTTTGCATTTGCTATAGGCTCATGGTCCTTTACCAATTTTGTTCAAATGGTGACCCTGGGGTCACATTTGGCCCCGCCCGGGGAGTTACAGTTTTTCATAGGCTTGTATAGGGAAAAACTGAATAAAGATTCTTCTTCTATGGAACTGCAAGAGCCAGATGTTTAATATTTTGCATTTGCTATAAGCTTATGGCCCACTACCAAGTTTGTTCAAATGGTGACCCTGGTGTCAAACTTGGCCGCGCCCCGGGGGTCACAGTTTTATATAGACATATATATAGGAAAACAACTATCTTCTCTGAAACTGCAAGAGCCAGAGGTTTAATATTTTGCATTTACTATAAGATTATGGTCCTCTACCAAGTTTGTTCAAATGGTGACCCTGGAGTAAAATTGTACCCAACCCCTTACAGTTTTACATTAAAGTCTTCTTCTCTAGAACTACAAAAGCCAGAGGTTTAATACTTTGCATTTACTATACTGTTATGGTCCTTTACCAAGTTTGTTCAAATAGTGACCCTGGGTTCATATTTGCCCCCGCCCCAGGGGTCAGGTTTTACATAGACTTGTATTGGGAAAAACTTAAAAAATCTTCTTCTCTAAAACCACAAAGCACACAGCTCTCATATATTACTGTTTCTGTGTTGTTTTGATCAATTCTTACACATATAGCTATGTTGCCCCACCTTCTGCCCCATCCACCCCACCCCACTCGAAAGTCGTTTTTTGTTTACATATTTTCTGTGTTATTTTTGGTCACTTCTTACACATATAGCTATGTTGCCGCCCCCGCCCAGAGGTTTAATATTTTGCATTTACTATAAGATTATGGTCCTCTACCAAGTTTTTTCAAATGGTGACCCTGGAGTAAAATTGTACCCAACCCCTTACAGTTTTACATTAAAGTCTTCTTCTCTAGAACTACAAAAGCCAGCGGTTTAATACTTTGCATTTACTATACTGTTATGGTCCTTTACCAAGTTTGTTCAAATAGTGACCCTGGGTTCATATTTGCCCCCGCCCCAGGGGTCAGGTTTTACATAGACTTGTATAGGGAAAAACTTAAAAAATCTTCTTCTCTAAAACCACAAAGCACACAGCTCTCATATATTACTGTTTCTGTGTTGTTTTGATCAATTCTTACACATATAGCTATGTTGCCCCACCTTCTGCCCCATCCTACCCACCCAACTCGAAAGTCGTTTTTTGTTTACATATTTTCTGTGTTATTTTTGGTCACTTCTTACACATATAGCTATGTTGCCGGCCCCGCCCATATTTTTTATATTATTAATTTTTTTTTTTTTTTTTTTTTATAGATTTTTTTGTCTCGCCTTTTCGAAGTAAAAAAGAGATATAGATGTTGCTTTTCCGGCGGCGGCGTCAACATTCAAGTTTTGCGTTTAGGTCATTTTCTCACAAACTGTATGCACTAAACTTTGCTTATAGTTGTATCATGGGTGGTACATCGCAACGTGACAAAGCAAATGTGGAAGTGACCTTGACCCTCCAAGCAAAGGGCAGATAACTTAATAATTTTAAGGTTCAACTTTTGCGTTTAGGTCACTTTTTCACAAACTGTATGCACTAGACCTTTCAAACTTTGCTTATAGTTGTATCTTGGGTGGTACATGGCAGCGTGACAAAGCAAATGTGGAAGTGACCTTGACCCTCCAAGCAAAGGGCAGATAACTTAATAATTTTAAGGTTCAACTTTTGCATTTAGGTCACTTTTTCACAAACTGTATGCACTAGACCTTTAAAACTTTGCTTAAAGTTGTATCTTGAGTGGTACATCGCAACGTGACAAAGCAAATATGGAAGTGACATTGATCCTCTAAGCAAGGGTAGATAACCTTACATATATTACATGTAGCCCTGGGGTCACATTTGGCTCTGCCCAAGGTGTTACTCTCTAGCACCTTCATTTTGTATTTGATCTTTACCAAACTTTGTCAGGGTCTTAAACTGTCTATATCAATGTTGTTATACACAACAGAGCCAACATTTCTTGAACAGTCTTAACCAAACTTGCACAGATTGTATATGACCATAAGATTTCGAAGAAGTTCGATAATGTGCCAGTACTCAGGTGATCGCTTTAGGGTCATCTTGGCCCTTTTATATTGGTTCAGATTTACTCAGGTGAGCGATATAGGGCCATCATGGCCCTCTTGTTTTTGGATGCCTGGATTTCATCTATGACCTTGACCTTTTTGGAGCTGATGATTTTAGCTCTACTGGCCAAAGGCCTTTATTTTTCATCCGATCTTTACCGAACTTTACCAGATTGTTAATATCAATGAAACCTCGCACAAGTTCGAAAAGCAGCCAGATCGACCAATAATAGCGGAGTTATGGCCCTTGATTTAGTTAAAAATGCTATATTTTGCCTCGTTAATACGATAGGGCTTTTATTATTCATCTGATCTTTACCAAACTTTACCAGATGTTTTGCCTTTTTTTTTATTAGTAATTATTCGTTGATTTTTGATGGAGTTACGGCCCCTTGACAATTTCTTGTCGGCGCTACTCCTCCTAAACGCCTTGTTGGATTTCGACGAAACTTGGCAGGAAGCATCGGTAAGATGTCTAGTTATGCATGTCACGCTTTTGTTCCAGTTTGCTGATTTATGACGGAGTTATGGCACTTTGACGTTTTTTACTTTAAATTTCTTGACGGCACTACTCCTCCTAAACTGCTTGTTGGATTTCTACAAAATTTGGCAGGAAGCCTCAGTATGATGTCTAGTTGTGCAAAGCATGGTATATCAATGGAATTTTGGACAAGTTCAAAATCCAGCTAGATCTAGTTAATAGCGACAGGTTATGGCCCTTGATTTGTTGACAAATGCTATATTGTATTTTCTTTTGTTAAATTTTGTTAAATTCGAAGTTACTTCATTTTTTATCTGATCTTTACCATACTTGTTTAGAATGTTAATATATCACCCCGTCCCCCCCCCCCCCAATCCCCCACCTCCCACCCCCACCACCCATTTTATGAAATTTCATTCATAGAAGAAAGTGGGACAAACTAAAAAATGCCCATGCCAGACTAGACACAGCAGACTTATTGCCCATGATTACCAGTTGAGCGATCTAAGGCCATCCTATCCCTGTTTTTGCAATGTTTTAAAAAAACTACTGATGGGAATTTTATGTCGACAACCCTTGATATAAGAGCCGTTTTAGCAAGTAGAGCATCTACAGGCCCTCTTGGGCCTCTTGTTTTTAATAGAATGGCATTTTGTTTTTAAACAAATGCACTTCAATGTCATCTTGATTGTTTTTAGTTACTAAAATGTTTACAAACGTTCATTTAAGCATAAATGACCTTTTTATTTTTAAGTCCAGCCCCCATTAGGCGAGACATGTGAATCCAAGGATTTCTTGTTTTATTTTTTTTATTTTTTTATTTATTTTTTGATTTTTTTTAAATTGATTGGTTTTTAGTTCTACTGATAAGAGATCAGCAGAGCTTATGCCGTGGTGCGGTGTCCGTCGTCCGTCCGTCTGTCTGTCTGTCTGTCTGTCTGTCTGTCTGTCTGTCTGTCTGTCTGTCTGTCTGTCTGTCTGTCTGTCTGTCTGTCTGTCTGTCTGTCTGTCTGTCTGTCTGTCTGTCTGTCTGTCTGTCTGTCTGTCTGTCTGCCTGCCTGCCTGCCTGTCTGTCTGTCTGTCTGTCTGTCAGTCTGTCTGTCTGTCTGTCTGTCCATAAACTTTTTTTTGTAGCGACTACTCCTCTGAAACTACCGAATGGATTTTCATGAATCTTTTCAGAAATGTTGCCCATGAAGTCTAGTTGATCCTAGCAAAAATTCATGTTGATGTGAAATCCAAGATGGCCGCCAAATCTAAAAATCGATTTTTAAAAAAACAAGTTTGTAGCGACTACTTTTTGAAAACTGTAAGTGATATTGATATGGGACTTTTTCTAAAATGATCAGCATGACATGATGTTGGCCCTTGTCGAAAATTGTTTTGATTCGACGTTAAACATGGCTGCCAGCGGCCATCTTTGTTTACATAGAGTTATTTAGTTAAACCTTGTAGCGACTACTCATCTAAAACTACTCAACGGAGTTCCATGAAACTTCACAGGAATGTTGCTCTTGATGTCTAAATGATCCTAACAAAATTTCATGTTGGGCAGAAATTCAAGATGGTCGCAACAGCTAAAAATAGAATTTAAAAAAAACAAGTTTGTAGCGAGTACTTCTTGAAAATTATAAGTGATATTGATATGGGACTTTTTCTAAAATGATCAGTATGGAATGATGTTGGTCCTTGTCGAAAATTACTTTGATGCGACGTTAAACATGGCCGCCAGCGGCCATCTTTGTTTACATAGAGTTCTATAATAATGAAAACTTTTAGCGACTACTCCTCTGAAACTCCTTGACGGATTTTCATGAAACTTAAGACGAATGTTGCTCTTGATGTCTAATTGATCCTAGCAAAACTTTAGGTTGACCGAAAATTCAAGATGGCCGCCACGGCTAAAAACAGATTTTCAAAAAACAAGGTTGTAGCGACTACTTCTTGAAAACTATAAGTGATATTGATATGGGACTTTTTCTAAAATGATCTGCATGACATGATATTGGTCCCTGTCGAAAATCGTTTTGATTCGATGTTAAACATGGCTGTCAGCGACCATCTTTGTTAACATAGAGTTATCTAGTAAAAAATTGTAGCGACTACTCCTCTGAAACTACTTGACGGATTTTCATGAAACTTCACAGGAACGCTGATCTAGCTATCAAAAACCTATCAGTAGAGCTTCAAGGTCATTGACCTCTTGTTTCATTTTATTTTTATTTATTTATTTTTTAGCTCTTTTGGCCAAGTTCGAAAACTAGCCAGATCGGACCAATAACAGAGGAGTTATGGCTCTTGATTTAGGTAAAAATGCTTTATTTTGCCTCGTTGATACGGTAGGGCCTTCACTTACTACACTTTACCAGATTCTTTAGTTTTGACCCTTGATTTAGTTAAAAATGCTGTATTTTGCCCAAAACTTTCAAAAAAACGTAAATTGCAGTCACTCGCTTCATTGCTGTTCTAAGAGCCATGTTAGCCAGTAGAGCGTCCACAGGCACTCTTGGGCCTCTTGTTTGTATTTTTAGATGGGATGCCGAGTTGTCCGTCGTCCGTCCGTCACGGACCCGTCCGTCGTTAACTTTTGTCTCGTTAAGACGATAGGGCCTTCATTTTTCATCCGATCTTTACCAAACTTTACCAAATTGTTAATGTAAATGATAGCTCGAACAAGTCCGAAAAACAGCCAGATCGGACCAGTAACAGCGGAGTTATTGCCCTCGATTAGTAAAAAAATGCTATATTTTGCCTCGTTAAGACGATAGGGCCAGCATTTTTAATCCGATCAGGACTGTACAAATCCGATAGCCCGACGCCCGGGACTAGTCCAAACCCAAAGTCTTGAGTGTCACTTTTTCAAAGGTTTCAGTCCCGGACTATTCCAATTTCAAAAAAAGAGAAAGTCGGACGTGTCACTGTTTGAAATATTTCAGTCCCAGATTTGTCCAATTAACAATGTCGGCCACCTGTCATAAAACAACCCAGCACACTTCTCAACATAATCCTTTAATTGCAATCGCTTATGTAATGCAATTAGCATCCACAGCGGCGATCAGCGATTACCCGGGGCAATTTTATCAACAGTCAAACATTCCGAAAGTCCCGCCTCCAAATTACTTTAATTGACAATCCAATCAATTGACCCGATCTATTTTAATCCAGACCCTCTAGCCAATGAAACGACTACTACAGGTAAATCACCTGTTCGTCACGTGGTTAGCTGAAAATGGCGATACACTCAAAACACATACACTAACGCTTTGATAACTTAGCAATCGGGCCGATTTGTCGGCAATCTTTCGATGAGTAAAGAAACTAAGGACATTTGATAATGGAAGCATGTTTGAAATGAAACGGTAGGTGTGATTTCTTGTTGTTTCTCAGTGTATTGTTGAGCGTAATTGTACCAGACATGAACAGCGGGTGAGGTAACGGATTGTGCAGTTTATGTTAGTTTTCTAATTACGGTCGAAAAATTGTCAAAAAAATGAAATAAAAACAAAACGAACTGATATACATACTCAGTTTGATTTCATATTCGGCAGTGCTAATATTTTCATTTCAAAAATGAGTTTGTTGAACTTTTTCGGTGTTAAAAATAAGGAAAATATTCAGGTTGAAAGTGAAAGTGAAAGTAAATATAAAAATAAGAAAAATGTTGAATGTGATTCACAGACAACCAAAAAGTCAAAATCATCCAGTAGTGGATAAAAACCAAAACTATGATGTAAACAAACGTGACAGGACTTTTAAACAACACTGGTTAGATACCTTCTCATGGTTAGTGTATCATGAGGATGATAACAAGATGTTTTGTAAATTCTGCAAAGCTTATCCCAAGCTTACCACAACCAACCATAGCCTTGCACCCGTGTTTGTGTCTGGCTCAGACAAGAACCTTATAAAGCGTGTGCATTCCAGTATCTACAAGAAGCTGAGAAGACACGCCAGGATGCTCTTCTGTGTAGCATAATATTCTTACTAATGGACGCCTACAATGTATACAACTGAAACATACATTAACTGCCTGAAGTGTAAGTAAGGATTGTTTCATTTACTGTGAATTATAATGAGTATCCAAATCCGTTAAAATAAGATAAAAAATTAATTGTACAGCCCTGCCGATCTTTACCAAACTTTACCAGATTGTTAATGTCAATAAAAGCTTGGATAAGTTTGAAAAACAACCAGATCGGACCAGTAACAGTGGAGTTATGGCCCTTGATTTAGTTAAAAATGCTATCTTTTGCCTCGTTGAGACAATAGGGCCTTCATTTTTTATCCGATCTTTACCAAAACCAGCCAGATCGGACCAGTAACAGCGGAGTTATGGCCCTTGATTTAGTTAAAAAATGCTACATTTTGCCTCGTTAAGATGATAGGGCCTTCATTTTTCATCCGACCTTTACCAAACTTTACCAGATTGTTAATGTCAATAAAAGCTCGAACATGTTCGAAAACCTGCCAGATCGGATTAGTACTAGCGGAGTTGTGGCCCTTGATTTCATTATAAATGCTATATTTTGCCTTGTTAAGGCGATAGGGTCTTCATTTTTCATCTGATTTTTCCAAACTTTACCAGATTTTTTCTTTTATTATTTGTTATTTTTTTAAATTTTTATTATTTTTTTTAAATTTTTAAAACTTCTTTTTGTTTTTTATTTGAATTATTTGTAATTTTTATTTTTATTTTTTTTATAATTTTTTATATTTTTTATTATCTCTACTGGCCAAGTTCGAAAACCAGCCAGACTGGACCAGGAACGGCGGAGATACGGCTCTTGATTTAGTTAATAATGCTATATTTTGCCTCTTTAAAGCCTCAATCACACTATCCCGACTATGGCCAGGATTCACCACGATTTATCACAAATAATTTAATCGTGATGAGTCGTGGTATGGACCCAGATTCTGGCGGGAAACCAGCCTCATACAGTGAGACTACGAATAACAAGGACACTGAAAGGGTTTCCTACGATTTTATACGGTTTCCCTAAGGTTTAGATAGTAATCCATGACGATTCATGGCGGCAACACCAAGGACAGTCCGAGCTTATGACGGTACACCGTGACGCATTCGTAGAATACCACGGTAATACTACGGATGATGAGGGCGCCACAACGGTTTAACACGATGTTAGTACGAGTGCGCACGGAAGCGCTTCGGATGCCGAAGTTTCTGCTACGTTTCGACGATGGTCACGTGACGGTACGATAAAAGAATCTGTGCAGTTATCGGACCCTATATATACCCAGTCCGCGTGAAAACCGTGGGAGATCTTGGTTGTTCGTAGATCCACCGTTATCAATCGTCATTAAACTTACTGCAGTCTTGATGGAAACGTAGTCATACGTCTGTAATCGTATGTAATCTTGGATAATCTTGGATAATCGTCAGTCACCGTACTGTGTTCTTGATGACATCGTCGTAGAACCGTCTCATACCGTGTTGGACCTACGATCAACCACGAATTTCCGTACCATATTCCTCGCCACCCGTAGAGCAAACCTACTGCATCCGTAACTCATCTTGAGTATTCGTACTGGATCTTCATGAAAAGCAACCAGGATTATCCACGATTACCCAGGGAAGGCCAGGAATGGCCACGAATGCATGTACGGTGGCAGTACGAATATGCAGGATTGCGTTAGGGTTGCACTACAGGTTGACCACACCGTGGCTGTGCCACGATTGTTTTGAACAGTTGCTGGACCACCAAGATTCTCCAGGGATCAGGACGGATCATGACTGAGCCTTTTACGACTTACCAGGATTCACGAGGATGCGTCAAGATTTGTGAAATCGTGGTGAATCCTCGTCAGAATGGGGATAGTGTGACTGAGGCTTAAGACGATAGTTACTCGCTTCATTGATGTTAAAAGAGCCATATTAGCCAGTAGAGCGTCCACAGGCCCTCTTGGGCCTCTTGCTTTTTAGCTCTACTGATCAGAGATCAGCAAAGCTTATGCCGTGGTGCGGCGTCCGTAAACTTTTTATTGTAGCGACTACTCCTCTGAAACTACTAAATGGATTTTCATGAAACTTTACAGAAATGTTGGCCATGAAATCTAGTTGATCCTAGCAAAAATTCATGTTGATGTGAAATCCAAGATGGCCACCAAATCTAAAAATATTTTTTTTAAAATACAAGTTTGTAGCGACTACTTCTTGAAAACTCTATGTGATATTGATACGAGATTTTTTATAAAATGATCAGTATGGAATGATGTTGATCCTTGTCGAAAATTATTTTGATTCGACGTTAAACATGGCCGCCAGCGGCCATCTTTGTTTACATAGAGTTACATAATGAAATTTTTTAGCGACTACTCCTCTGAAACTACTTGACGGATTTTCATGAAACTTCACACGAATGTTGCTCTTGATGTCTAATTGATCCTAGCAAAACTTCAGGTCGGCCGGAAATTCAAGATGGCCACCACGGCTAAAAATAGATTTTCAAAAAACAAGTTTGTAGCGACTACTTCTTGAAAACTATAAGTGATATTGATATGGGACTTTTTCTAAAATGATCAGCATGACATGATGTTGGTCCTTGTCGAAAATCGTTTTGATTCAATGTTAAACATGGCTGTCAGCGGCCATTTTTTTTTACGTAGAGTTATCTAGTAAAAACGTGTAGCGACTACTACTCTGTAACTACTCGACGGATTTTCATGAAACTTCACAAGAATGTTGCTCTTGATGTCTAATTGACCCTAGCAAAATTTCAGGTCGGCCGGAAATTCAACATGCCCGCCATGGCTAAAAACCGATCTTTATCAAACTTTACCAGATCGTTAATGTCAATGATAAGCTCGGATAAGTTGGAACAGCGGAGTTATGGCCCTTTATTTCGTTAAATATGCTATAATTTGCCTGTTAGGGCGATAGGGCCTTCATTATTCATCTTTTCTTTACCAGACTTTACCAGTTTTTTTAACTTTTTTTCTTTTATTATTGTTATATTTCTTTATTTTTTTTAAATTTTTAAATTTTAATTTATTTTTTTTAATAATTTTTTTTTAATATTTATTTTTATTATTTCTACTGGGCAAGTTCGTAAACCAGCCAGATCGGACCAGTAATGGCGGAGTTATGGCTCTATAATTAGTTAAAAATGCTATATTTTGCCTCTTTCAGACGATAGTCACTCGCTTCATTGATGTTATAAGAGCCATAAGTAGAGCGTCCACAGGCCCTCTTGAGCCTCTTGTTTTTATTTTTTTACACATATATAGCTATGTTGCATGTCCTGTGATAGAGTATCGGCTTTATTTTTGCCGAAAAAGGACCGTAAATCTGATTGTTTTGACATTTTGAACGCAGATGAAAAACTACAATGTATGAGATAATCGCCGAAATATCCGAATGAGCTTTCTTGTCAACAGCAGGTGCGCGAGCCTACGATTGGTCAATTGAGTAAAGAAAGACAACTCTTACAAACATAGTAGTTTATGCCTAACACTGCATTTATCGGCCTTTGCATGCTCAACCACGAAACATCGTGCGTCCCAAGGAACGCGGATTCGATAATTTTACGCGTCCTGTTCGACATTTTATGCGTATTTGACGCAGAAAATCGCGTCCCGTAAATCCCTGATGTACAGTTATTGTCAACTGATGGCATGTGTAATTATTGTCAATTGATAGCGTGTAAAATTATTGTTAATTGATGGTATGTGCAGTTATTGTCAATTGATGGCATGTGTGGTTATTGTCAATTGATGGCATGATTAGTTATTGTCAATTGATAGCATGTGTAATTATTGTCAATTGATGGCATGTATAATAATTGACATTTGATGGTATAATTGTTTCCCAGGTGACGATGATGTGCAGCAGCTGTGTGAAGCGGGAGAAAAAGAGTTTCTAGAGATAATGGCACTCGTTGGGATGGCCAGCAAACCTTATACGGGCGCCAATTGTAAAAGGCACTTCAAGAGTGGGTGGCCAATCCAGGTAAAATAATAGAAATTATAATAATAATAATTAGAATATGTTTCAAGATCTATTAAGGCGTATTATATTTTACACAAAACACACGCCCTCTTTCGTAATCTACTTAGAACAAGTGCACTAAAGACAGAGGCTTGCCATTGAAAACTGAACATGTTGACAGCAAATAAAACTCTGTTCAAATTATTTCATTATATTTCCCAATGTGATTGACCTTGAAAAAGTCACTTCGTAAGATCGGACTTTACATGGGTGGTCCGTCCCATACACTGGAGTCTATCCGGTAGGCATGTGAAAGAACTAGAGGAATTCAATAAAAAAAAAAGTAAGGTTAGCCTGGAAAGGTTAGCCTGAAAACTGGTTCCTTGCATACAATAATGCAAATAAAATTATTCTTATTTTAAAGATTTGTTGGAAAATCTTATCTTACCCATGAGTATAGATTACAAGAATCTTTAATGGGAATATGGTGAAGATAGTGAATTCCAACACAAGGTATAATTGTTGTTATCAGAACCGAGGCTCTGCTGAGGTTCTGATTAAAACAGTTATACCGAGGGTTGAAATTTCCCTATCTGAACTGGATACCCATGATGATTCTTTTTCTTTACAGTCTGTGCATTGACATCACCAACTACTATCGTTTTGCATGTTTATTTACACTGACGTTATGCAACTGTCATTGTTGATATCAGATAGTGACTTATCTTCCCTGATGTGTAAGAGCAGGCTTTCCATCACCTATGTAAAACGCAGATAACCTTATAAGTTATACGGCATGCAAGAAAATGTAGGGTTAGCCTGGATACCGTTTCCTTGCATACAATAATGCAGATAAATGTATTTACATTTTACAGATTTGTTAGAAAATCTTATTGTTTCTCCCTATCCCGTCTGTCGGACTGTCTGTCTGTCTGTCACAAATGTTGCCGCCGCTACTCCTCCTAAACCGCTTGTTGGATTTAGCCGAAAATGTACAGGAAGCATCGATATAATGTCTTGTTGTGCATATCTTGTTTGTGTTCTGGTTCGATGATTTTTGTCTGAGTTGTGGTCCTTTTACGTTTTCACTTTAAATTTGATGTCGCCGGTACAATTCAACTTCTCCTAAACCGCTTTTTGGATTTTGCCGAAAATTTACAGGAAGCATAGGTATAATGTCTAGTTCTGCATGTCGCGTTTGTGTTCCAGTTCAATCATTTTTGACAACGTTATGGCCCTTTGACACCGCTACTCCTCCTAAACCGCTTGTTGGATTTTGACAGAAGTTGGCAGGAAGTATCGGTACGATGCCTTGCTGTGCATATCACGTTTGTGTTCCAGTTCGATGATTTTTGTTGGAGTCATGGCCCTTTAAAATTTTAACTTAAATTTATTGTAGCCGCTACCCCTACTGAACTGCATGTTGGATTTTAAGGAGACTTGGTAGGAAGCATAGGTATGATGCCTAGTTGTGCAGATCACTTTTGTGTTCCGGTTCAATGAATGTTTTGATGGAGTTATGTGCCTTTGACATTTCAAGTTTAAATTTGTTGTCGCTGTCCCTTTGACATTTCAAGTTAAAATGCTTGTTGGATTTTGATGAAATTTGAGGAAGTATCGGTATATTGTCTAGTTCTGCATATCCCTTGTGCGTTTCAGTTCAATAATGTATGGTCCTTTGGCATTTTAACTTTCAATTTGTTGTTGCCGCTACTCTTCCTAAACCTATTGTTGGATTGAAATTAATATGTTCCAACCACAACCAGGTCATTATGAATGACCGTGACCTACTTTTTGGACTAAGTTAATTAACCCTGAAGTTTTATTTTATGTGACTGACAGCTCTATAGCTGTGCATCCGTGTCCCATGGACATATTTTCTAGTTTTACTACTGCTTTGTTTTTTCAACACTTCTCCACAAATCCGTAATGCTTTCCAAAAATGTTCCCTATCTACTTCTAAACATATCTTAACAAGGTTGAGCACTATCCACTTATATCAAACTTATTTTAACTAGGTTGTGCATTCGGGGGAGACATCTGATTATCTCAAAAAATAAAACCTAGTCTTACCCATGTAGATAAAATACATGTTCTGTCAGCAATAAAATCGATAACATCAGATTTGCATGTAACACTACAAAACTTTAATTATTGGAGACGTCAGTATGCCAAATGTCAACGGTATGCAAATAAAAAGGACAAAAAAAAAAGAAAATCTTTAATCAGAACCAAAGCTATGTAAAAACAGTTTTAAGGGGTTTGGTCTAGAAGAATGGCAGATGGCTGGCAAGTTTTTCGGCACATTCCGCTGTCATTTGTCTAGTGTTGAAATTCATGATGCCCGTGAAAGATTCTTAATAGTACCCTCTCTCTACCGGCCGCTCTAAAGTAACCGAAATAATTAGTTGATGAGCCATTAAACAAAAATTGAATTATATCTTGCTAATAAATCTTTAAAAAAAATCTTGTTGCTTCTACTGCAGCTGCGTTCCAATGTACGGGCAGTAGTAATAACTTGGTAAACAGTTCGGTGCAAGATCCCCCTACACACGTTTATTCACTACCCACCACAGCAGCAGCAGAATTGAATATTTCGTCGTGGAACATGCTAACTACGCCACAGAAGAGTGTTAGCCCTGTCAGTATGGTGGTGTCCAACAGTTCCATAGACTTCCCATCCAACATGCAGGTGTGTGAAATAATCGTATAACAGTCTTGTGTATTAGGCCGACCATAACAAAGATTGTCTGCTATTTTCCTACCAACCCACTAAAAACGGTATTTCCTAAAACTTTTCAAAGAAATTCTAGGTAAACTTGTTTTGAGCTCTACTGATCACAGTGGCGTGGTGTCCGTTCGTCTCGTTCGTAAACTGTTTTTGTAGCGACTACTCCTCTGAAACTACTAGATGGATTTTCATGAAATTTCACAGGAATGTTGCTCTTGATGTCTAGTTGATCATAGCAAAATTTCAGGTCGGCTGAAATTCAAGCACAGTCTGTCGATTCTAGATTGTGACAGTAGCGACAGGTGTGCACACCGGATGTCGTGCGTTCAATCCCGGCCGGGTAATACTGAATACGTTATAAAAATGATAGTAGCTCCTTTGCTTGATTCTCTGCATATAAAGAGAATTTCCAGTCTGTTTGTTTTTGTTTGTATGGTGTTTTACGTCATTTCCAACACATGTAAGGTTATTTATGACGGTCAATTTGTTTGTGGTGGAGGCAGACCACCCACTTTTCCTGGGTAGAACCACCCACTTTTCCTGGGTAGAACCAGTACTGTACACCTCCCGCCATCCGTAAGAATCCACATTTCCTCACTTATAAGTCGAGTTCCCAGTGGGATTCGAACCCGCAGCGGTGAGAGAGAATTTCTAGGACTGGTCAGCCCAGTGTCGGTATAATGTGACTGGGGCATCATGTAATTTTCTACGGTATGGTATTCCAGTGTTACAGCACTGCCATAATAATAAAGCTCATGGCTAGAAGTAGACACCGTCCTGATCAGATGGTTAAAAAATATCACACATAAAAGTGTACATACATTTATGATTGAGAAGGCCATTTAGTTAAGTATTAGGGTCAATGAAATTTGTATAACATTATCTTATGTTATTTAGAGGCGCGCCAGAGAGCGAGGAAAAATACAGTTAATCACGTGTACCATTGTACATATTCAAATGTTTTTTATGGTTCTTGACGGAGGATAGACTTCTTTACGTAGAATAAGTCCCGTGAAGTGGCAAAGGAAAGGTATCTTTCGCAAGATCTTATAACCCGTAGAACTATCACTACATGATGAATACCATTGGAAAATACTGTTTTAATTTCTATAACATGTATCTTGAATGCAATGCCTATGTACACATACATGTATAGATGCAGTCTTCGACTTAAATTTTCCAAGTCACTTGCCTAAATTCTTATATACTCACTGAAAACTTGAATTTTTATTTAGCCCGACTACGTAAATTTCCAAATTTTCACTAGCTTCGGGCTAGTGGGTTAATTCGAAGACTGTAGATGTAAGAAGTTTTAATTCATTCTGTCAACTCATTTACTGGGTCATTCACATTTTTAGCACAATTCGTCTTTGCAATTATATATGGATCACAAATTTGAGAAAATGAGTTTTACAACTTGTTTAATACCGAATACATGTACAGTACAGCTTACGTGAACCCTACACTTTACTCGATTCGCCGAATTTGGTGCTATCGAGTGCCGCGTGGATCTATGCGAAGTCAGTGTTTGGACTCGGCGAATCCACGTCGCGAAAGTACGCCATTGTTGAATCACTCGGAGTGATCAAACATTCCGAGTTACTCGGCGTAGAATCCAATTAACCATGGTGCACACTGGTGATTTATTATTGGGAATGAAAAAACAACTGAATTTCCGACAACATATTAACCTGTCCGAAAGCGCGCTTGAAAAACCAATCCATCGCCAGAAAAAGTACAAACAATGAGACGCCGAGTGCATCTGTTCTGTGCGAAGTTGACACAACTGATAAGGCAATGAATAAATTTCGAAAACAAATACGTGTTTCAAACTTTTAATGCATTTAATCACAAGTTTTGTTTGTTTCTGTAGTCCAAAAGTCACAGTTCTTCAACCGACATAAATAACCATAATCCTTGGCCATATATGTACCTTTTAACAAGGTGGCACTAACAACGGGTTTATGACCCGGAATTGTTTACAATTTTGTCTTGATTATTTCTGACTAAAGAACCCATCAATGTATTAACAATAACAGCAGAATAGTAAAAACTTTGTTATAAATAACGATTAATTAAAAATATAACTATAATTTCCAGTATAATAATTCCTAATTAATTGTATGTTCAGTCGCCCGGAGCCGGTAATAGGAACCTCCATATAACTATCTTGACCCAGTATACATAATCCGGGCATTCAAATTTTTCCACATCCTCATTTTCAAAAACAAAAGTAAAATTGTCTTCAGCTTCGATTTTTTCTAAAGTTATTGAATAATTATGCATTACAATGACTGCAATTAGAAAAAGTTGCACCCTTTACCTGTGCATTTTTGACTCGGCAAACTCCCGAGTTTGTCAACGCAAAGTATCGTGGCGTAAGTACGCCGAGAGCTTTTCGCGTATTCCCACTCCGAGTAGTTTTATTATCAAAACTCAGTGTAAGTACGCGATTTGTAAATTCCTCACTCGGCGTGGAAGAGTAAAGTGTGGGGTTCGCGTGAGATATAATGTATGAAGTTTCATGCCATTCTGTGACCTGTCAAGTATCAGTTCAAAAAAACATTTTGACACAGTTTGCCAGTGTAAAATGTGGGATAACGTTGCCAAAAATAGGTTGTATTGCATGTTATCTATTGATACAAAATATATGTGCAAGTTTCATTCCAATACTATGTGTATCAGCTTATACATGTATATACATCATATCAAATTGAGTTGCAAAAAACGTGTTTAAGTTCATTGAATTGTGCAAGCTTTTATAAAATGCAAGTGTGAAAACATTAAACGACACAACAAAGTGAAACCTATACGGCCCCCATAAACAGACGTCTCAATCTCACGGGGAGCCTGGAAAACAGTTTGAATGATTCGATATGGACTGTTGCCTTTACAACTCATTTTCACAATAATAAATATATATATATTTTTTTGTATATACTAGTAATTAAAAAGAACTACAAACAAATAATCCACTGAAGAGGATTTTATTTGTATCCATTATTAATGTTAATAAAAGCTACATGTATTACTGTATTATTTTTCTGAAACAGCATGTATCTTAAATGGACAAACGACAATCTTGATTTTTAATACATGTACATGCAGTGATACGTGTTGTCTACACTACTGGAGTATATATGAAAATCATAGTTTAAAATATTATTTTTTTGAGAACTACTAATCAAGTCCAGTATTTGAAACACTAATATCAATTAAATTGAACTGGGTTTTAAGGCACAAAAACACATGAAAGCCTTTAAGGTTATGGCACCTAACAAGAATGAATATGCCAGGCTCATCCTCCATTTACATCAAGATAAAATATGGAGAATGGGCCTAGAACCTTCTTACCTGCAGAACTGCAGAGTTGCTGCAAATTCTATAGTAGACACTCCATTTGCAATGGAGCAACATTTCCATACGCGGTGTCGTGAGTCCTACCCCACTGCATGCGACAGTGTGTTTGTGAGATTACAGTGGTTGTATTCTTAAAAAATTTATATAGTCCAGCTTCCTGATATTAAATTAATATTACTGAGCATGCTACAGCCGCTTTAAAGTGGAGATTTTATTGCATAACGATGATTCTTACAAATGGCTGGAGGTATACAGTACTGGTTCTACCCAGGAATAATGGGGCGGTCTGCCAGTATACGCGAAAACATTTTCAAGTCCACATGACATTCGGTTTAAAGTCAAGATAAAACGCAATAAAATGCTTGGTCAATTGAACACAGACAAGGCCATCCTTAAAAAAAGGTTGATTTACTTTGCTATTTTATGTACATGTAGAATATTTTGTTTTTTAGGATCGCGCCGCAAAGCACATCAAAAACCATACTGGGTCCAACAAAATAAACCATCCAAAAATAGGTGTGCATTCGCAGTGTTAATTAGCAGCTTGCATTTAGCAGCTTGCATTTACGAATAAACGTTCGTTCTCTTTTAATTTTACAGTAAAGTTTTCTGACGACATATAGACTAACTGACTTGTTATTAATGAACTTAAGTTAGAAAAAGATTATACATGTACAATAATTCATAGAAAAATAAGAATATAAAAACGAAATCAAATGTTCAAATTGTTAATATTGAAATTGATCTTTCTTCTTCACTTCAATGTGACAAATTCGTGTGACCTCTCATGTCAATATGAAAGCTGAAATGCGATTGGTTCAAATTGCGTATTTAAATCGTCCAAAAAAATGTGTAAATTCAAATTGACCAATTTTAATCAATGGAGAGAACACTTTATCAACAAATAAATCACAAGAATAAAACATAATTTATTTTAGGTTTTTAGATTATAAAAATGGCCTGACACTTGGGCCGTCTAAGGGGAATTTTCTGCCATGTCCGATGGACAGACGTTTTTTGCTGAGACTGGGCTGTCTCGACGAAAATCTATAAAAAACATTTTTTTAAAAATAGACTCATAAATGGCCTAACGTGCTAAAATGACACAAAACCCACATTTCCAACAATCCATAATAGTTAATGATTGCCCTATGTTCCTATAAGATATATATTTTTTTACTTTAATATATGAATCGCAGACTGATACATGTATTTAATTATGTTCAATATATTATGCTTAACTTATGGTCTTTAAATCTGCTTTCATATCATAGTTCAATTTCTTCATTAATCTACCTTAGCTCAGACTGCTTAGCTTTAAATATGTTATTAAATGGTAAAAATAATCAATAATAATAATATACATTACAAGAATGCAAAAACAATTTCCTTTTAACTATTCACATTTCGATTTGCAAATATAAACGTTTCATAGAATAAGAAGCACTGCCCGTCTGTGCAGACACTCGACTTTCGAGGCCTTGTCTATTTATTGGGAAACTCACTTGAAAGGCATAATTCTACTTACAGAATTATGGCACTTGTATCGGAGTTCTTCAAATGAAAATATGGTATCATTGAATTTTTTCAGCGAATTCTAGGATATAATGAAAACATTTAATTTAAAAGACTAAGTTGACAAGCTTACAAACAAAACTTTTACCAGTTGTGTGTACATGTAAGTATAAAAGGGGCCATAATTTTGTTAAAATAAAAGCAAGAGGTCTAGATCCTGGCTCTAAGATGTTATCTAATGATGCCGAATACTGTACATGTGTTTCAATAAATTGTATAAAATAGTTTTCGAGATAAAAGCTTACATACAAAACTTTAACCAAATTGTATAAGTATAAACAGATAAAAGCGGAAATAACATTAAAATAAAAGCATGAGTTATAGAACCTGTCTCTATGATGTCGTCTTATGACACCAAATACATGTATAAATTTCAATCCATTATGTAAAGTGGTATCGGAGATACAAGCTTACATACAAAACTTTAACCGACGCAGACGACGATCAAGACAAAGTGATGACAATTATAGCTTTCTTTTTCAAAGAAAAAGTCAACTAACGACACCGACACATCATGAACTTGGGGAGTGTTAAAAAGTACCGGTGTGTCCTTTTAACTTACATCATGTACATGTAAGGTTTCTAAAATACAACTAAATAAAACAGAAAAACCAATTCATCCGTTTTTTGTATCAAACATATTAATTCTAAAAACTCTCCTTAATCATATTAAAAGGCCAAATCTCATTCCTAGATATCACAAAGGTGGTTTTAAAACGTGTCTAAGTTTTCATTTATATAAAAACTCTGACCAAGTTTGGTTGAGATACAAATGGAAGTGCTAGAGTGATGCCGACATAAAGTTAACGGACGGACAATCTACCATGATGCAAGCCCGAATTGCCAATTTTCTTACAATTTATTTATAGAATTTATGAAATATAACTATACACGAATTTGGTTCAAACTAGTCAGTCACAAGTAAACAGCATGCATGCAATGAATGAAGGTTAATTGGTAGGTTTGTTTTTTGGAATTCTTTCACTCCGAGGAAGGTGTATTTTTCCTCTTCATTACGTTGAATCGACTTTATATTCGTAAACAAATAAAATGCTTCCAAAGTTACCATAGTTAATATACTTGGTAATAACATGGTCAATAAAGTCCAATCCGTAAAAAAGACCACATGAGCCCGAACCCGATTATTGTAAGAATCGTTTGAACCCGATTATTGTAAGAATGGTTTCGTTTCAGTATTAAGCATCCATTTTCATTGCTGCAATAGAACTCAGGATCCTCATCACTCTACTACTCTACATCTAGAACAATGAATTTCAATCACTATTTCTTCGTTATATTGTAGTTTTATCTAATCCAGTATGGTTTCTATGTGAAGAATCTCCTTCCATTTACTGGGTGATTTTAGCAAAGTAGTCATCCGTGATCAATTGACTTTGTCTTCAACGCACTTCAAATCGAATGTTTAAGTCGCCGTTATTTCCAGGGTTCCAGTTATCTATAAAATATCTGAATATTAAGTAGCTCGCATATGAAGGCATATATGAGCGTACCTACCGATTAAAATTTAGACCATACATTTTAATGTATATATTATATACATGTATATGTATGCGAAGCTGTAGTCCACAACATATGAAAAGGTGTCTTCTTTTTTTAATATACGGTACTGTCACGTCACATCAAAGTTGGAGTTGTCTCGTCATATCCCACTTTCTGCCTGCAGTCATAAGAGTATTAATACAGTAACTCCAATATTTGTCTCAGCCATTTCCGAACAGAGACTATTTTGTTCGACTTTCTTGCTTATTTGGCTGGTCAACTGCACCTTGAACCTTACGTTTGAACACTTTGAATGCTATTAGACTGCTATTATGCTTGGTTCCTTTTTTTGATAATAACTTTAACTCTGCTGAAGTGCTTACAGCCTCAGGCAGTGTTATTTTATTAGGTGTTTGGTTCCTGGCCTGGTTCCGCCTGCATGCTTCAGAAATAAATCTGCGTTGAGGCCACCCTGTGTCTTCTCGAATAAGTCCAGACAGAACAGTAATCACACGATAATGCCTTTGTCTCTGAAAGAAATGAAAGAAATATTTAATTTATACAATTATTCTTATTCTGCAATAGTGTGTGTGTGCATGTACCTAACCCACTAGTTTTTGGGCTTCCAATTTAATACATTAATTGAATTGGAGTTTATAGTCATATCAACAGCTTAGGTCATATGGCGACTTTTCCAGCTTTCATAATCCGCAAGCCAGCTGCATAAAGATTCCTCCCACAGGATCGAACCCACAGCAGTTAGGGGCAAGTGATTTCAAGTCAGAGACTAACCACTCGACCAGGGACGCCCCACTACTTACATGTCAGTCTTCGACTTGACTCACTAGCCCAAAGCCCAGGGTTAGTAAACTGTCATTCGGGCTACTGACTTTTAATTTATGTAGTCGGGCTAAAGGAATATGTACAGGTTTTCATTGAGTATATCAAAATTCGGGCTAGTGACATACACAAATTAATTCAAAGACTGGACATGTACATGTAGCTGCAGTTCTAAAATGTTGACGATTAACCGTATACCTCCTTTAAATGCTTTCAATCCCCATACTTCCTAAAGAAAATGAACTCATCAGTGCTAGATATTAGGAGTTACAGTTTATAGTCTGGCATCAGTTTTAAAAGGGAACATTTAAAAAAAACAAAAAAACAGGGTCACGGGCTGAGGAAAAACATTTTTTCCAGCCTTTAAGGAACATATTGAAATCTTGAAGTCTCAAAATCACACGGCAGAAAAAAAAAGTCACACATTTTAATACCGGGTTACGTCCAACCGTTTTACCATTCCTATGAAATTATTATTAAAATATGTGACTTTTGTTTTCTACATGTGTGTCTTTAATTTAAAACTACCTGGAATTTTGAGAGTCAGTTTTTGCAATTCATAATTAATATCCTTCAACATGCGCTTATTATTTTAAATAAATTACTTAGCAATACAATTTAACACTCATTTTAATCAACTGCTGCATTTTCATTGATCGCCTGTATATATATATATATATATATATATACATGTTTATCTAGATGTAAATGGAGAGGGAGTCTGGAATGTTCATTCTTGTTGGCGCCATATACCCTTTTCTGAGTTGGTGCACCATAAAACTTCAATTCAATTCAATTTAAACAATTTCAATTTGCTTATAAAAATAATAAAAATTACTGCTTGTGAATTTATTCAAGTTGTATATCTCCCTATAATTTAATATACAGTAGTATAAATAAAGGCAAGCAAGGTTTTACTCAAACGTAAAATAGCTGCCGAGAGAAAATAGCATTATTTCTGCATAGGAACTGGGAACAAAGTTTAACATAATAACAGACCAAGTCACGGGTGTTAAAACAATATTCAAAAAAAGATTTGTCACGGAGACGTAAACATGCCATGACCGTTTTATTACCAGACACTTTCTTCCCAGTTTGTGCTATTAAACATTTTGAATCAATGTGGGCGAATCCTTGACATGCCTTACAAATTGATTACATATTCACCTTTGTAGCACGACGTGCTAAAGTACACATCTGCACAGAATACAATTACTCACATGTATGGGATGCGTTTGCATTAGCAACACAGATAAACTGTTCCTTGCTACCATGTGTAATTATAAGATTGCGTTATCAAGTGAAAAAAACTCAAAAGAACTATTCATTACTACCTTAACATGTGCAATTAATAACAGACCAAGTCACGGGTGTTAAAACAATATTCAAAAAAAGAGTTGTCCACGGCCGTTTTTTTACCAGACACTTTCTTCCCAAGTTTGTGCTACCAAACATTTTGAATCAAGGTGGGCGAATCCTTGCCTTACAAATTGATTACATATTCACCTTTGTAGCATGACGTGCTAAAGTACACATCAGCACAGAATACAATTACTCATATGTATGGGATGCGTTTGCGTTAGCGTGCATTACAATACAGAATAACTGTTCATTGCTACTAAACTGTTCATTGCTACCATGTGTAATTATAAGATTGCGTTATCAAAGGTGAAAAAACACAAAGAAACTATTCATTACTACCTTACCATGTGCAATTACAAAACAATATAAGAGTTACATGTAGGTGGTCATCACTGGATCTGAAAAAAAAAAATGGCCAAAACGAAGTTCTTTGTAAACACAAGTTTATAAAATTAATGAAAAATCCCAGTCCATCCCTAAAAAGATAATGGTTAAATTATAGCGCATTAAATTAAGCGAAGATAGTAGTTTCTGTTTGTGCTTTGGCTCAATATTTGGAAACATGCACTTGGCAATGACAAAATAACTTAAATGAATGTAAAAGCATTTTGTAACATTAAAAGAGAATGAAACATGAAACTGACAAGTCATGGTATTTGCTACTGGTCAAAATGTAATGATGAGCCTCAAACTGACTCCTTATTGACCACAATTTCATTAAATCAGACCTTTTATCGCGCTACGATACTATACACTACAAGGATCTACAACTCTCCATTGGAGGTCACGTCAGGATTGACCTTACGATTAGCCAATCAGATTTCAGCCTACAAAATTGTTCAGTATAGACTGCTTCACTGCGCATGTCGCATTTCAATAAAACGCTGTGGAGCAGTCAATGCTCGGTATTGAAAGAGACAATGTCTATAACTTGTAGCTTATAAACACCAAATAATTGCGTTGACAAACATAATACACCAACCATTATTGATTTTTACTGAAAAAAAAATAAAGAAAAGACTGTTTGACGGAATTTAAGTGCAGGTACACATTTTTTTACCGAATCGTGGGATTGAACCACACTAAAATGACGCGTGGGTCATCAGCCGAGTTCGCTATCATACTGAGGTAAGCGGGCCAGATGTTACTACGTCTTACTATTTAGAGTACTAAAGCTGATGTCATAATAATTTCGATGGAATACATATTTTCAAAACACACATGGCAGCGCCCATGATTTTCTTTGTTCCATTTAGTGCATTTCTTTGAATTTATCGCGCAATCAACTGCAACACACAATACTTTATCTTTATTCGGATTACATGTAAATCTACATGTATGGCAGTGGATTTCGTTTGTTCAGTTCACTCGAACGTCATCTGAGGTGCATATGAAACACGCAATTTCATTGGTTGATTTAGTTGGTCTTCTCAGGAATATTGATTAGATGAAGGTCGATCTGATCCTATAGTGGAGAGTATCAAAGCGTAATTAGGATATGATTTTATGAGATTGTATTTTACCATGAAATCCATTCTGCACAAATCTAGCATTAGACTTAAATGTAATACACCCTGGTTTACTAAAGCATTTTAAACCTGAGTTCATGAAAAATCTAGGATATAGTGATTCAACTCTTTTTATGCCCCCGAAAGGGGCATATAGTTATCGCAGCGTCGTCCGGATTCTGTTATCACATCAA
>JAWPHD010007862.1:0-122675 GCA_037043455.1 Cyrtodaria siliqua | reverse complement strand
GGTAGTTTTTGCTGCAGACTGAATAGTTTATTCCATCTAGCATCTTATTAAGTTAACTATACTTTTCACTGATATTATGATACCAGTTATCGCTAAGTGTGCAATAACAAAGAGGCCGAATATACTTCAAGATTGCCGTGTGTCCCTTTAACAGTATTTAACGTGTTAAACAGTTTAACTGTATTTTTCTCAATTTCATGAAAAATTGTGTGCGCTAAAATTCCTAATTGTGATGCCCTCAAAATATAAAAAAAGAACATGGTGTTTTTTTTTCGAGAAAATTGGGTAAAATCCTAGGCCTGCTGATTTTGGAAATGGAAAAAGAAGCGTGATATTATCAAAATTGGGGTGGGGGGGAGCGTGATTTTCGCTATTAAGGATGTTAAAGTGGAAAACTTTTATTAAAATGTATGCTTTTATGTCTGTCCTCTCCTTAGTTTTTATTTCATGTAATAGCAACTACATTAAGGCAACATTTTTTAAGGGGCCGACCATAATTTTTTTCCCCCCAATTTGTTCTGAATATGAATTATTATATAGCTTACACAGGGATCACTCTAGGCCGCGATTCAGCGATATTCTCGCATTAAATTTTCAAAAATCACATGAAAAAAAGACAAATGGACAAAAGGACAAATTGTTGCATCAAATTCGGGGAAATCCATTTTCACCATTTCAGTTTGTAATGAAAACATATTTATTTACATTTCATTTAAAATCTCAAGTAAATTTGCTCAGATCCATTTATTCGCGATTAAAATATATAAAATGAGAAAATATCAAATTATTCGAAAATCACATGAAAAAAATCAAAACGAGATTATGTCGGTAAACTTCCGATTCGCTTTTGCTTTGCGAAAGCAGGGGTGTCAAAGAAAATCGATTGATTATGAATAAACATGGCCATTTTTATAATAATTCATCAACTTCTAGTCATATCTGACCATCATCCCCCAATCTATAATGATTTGACGCGATTAACTATGTACTGGAGTGGGGCAAGCAATTATAAAACTATGTTTAGCATAAAAAGTTTACGTAAATTCGGACACGCTTTATTTCAGATGCGTTAACAACTTCTACTTTCACTATTGGGAATTAGCCAGAATGCAGGAATTCACATCTAAATTTAAAAATGTTCTGGGGGTTATGCCCCCAAACCTGCCTCACAGCCACCAGCGATACATGCGGCCGACGAACAACCACTGGTCGTTCGCCTTCGCACCCGAAATGGTTCATGAAAATGGTGAATGTCTCATTAAAATCAAGCAAATGGGACATCTTGTCTCATTGAAATTCACTCCTAGGGTGATCCCTGCTTACATCATTGAAGTGAAACATAACACCATTCTACATGTATATATATTTTCTGTAATCCACTCGTCACTGGTGGAATAAATATGCAAATTATTATCAAATTACACAGAAATATTCAGGAAAGCCCTAAATGATTTGCCTGGAATTTCATATGATATTCTGAGTAGACCTGTAAAATTACACCCATTCATAATTATTAAGTGGACAAGCAAGACATTTTAGATGGGATCTAGTCCCAGATTTGTCGGCCACCTGTCGTAAAACAACCCCAGCACACTTCTCAACGTAATCCTTTAATTGCACTCGCTTAAATGGAGGGCTGGCATGGCGCAGTCGGTAGCGCGGCGGATTTGTAACCGGAGGCCCCGGGTTCAATCCTCAGTGGTGCCACTGAATTCCGTCGGTGTGTTCTTGGGCAAGACACTTTTCCTTAGCCTCTTCCGTCGGATGGGGACGTAAACCGGGCGGTCCCGTGTATCGGTCTATCAACCTAGCACGTTAAAGAACCATAGGAATCTATTCAATAATAAGAGTAGGGCAGGTTCCCGGATTCCTATGTATCCTTCCCCTCTCTCTGGGGCGGCTCTAAATAACCTGTACTGTGTTGATGAGCCGTTAAACAACATTCAATTCAATTAAATGCAATGCAATTAGGCCAAATAAAATTATACCTGTGTTTACTGTAACATTGCTGAAAAAAATTGGGTAGGTAGGTAGGCATTTTATTTTATTTTTTGGCTAAGTTAATTTAAGTTGGCGATGAGCTTTGATGAATGGGAAAATGTGGTATTTTAAAAACTACAATAGATAACAATATGAAATTGTGTATGTGTTATAACTTATTGTTTCCCAAAAGGCATGGCAACAACTGGCTCTTTTCCCAATCACTTGCAATTATTGCAAATGGGGGTAAAACAGTTTAATTTATTTTTCGCAATTCCGGAAGAGGATCAGTTCCAACAGCAGGACAATGAGCACATGAGTCGGCCGTGATAGCGTGAACATAATTATTAAAAAAAAAATTGGACAATTTTTTTTTTCAATAAAAAAAAAAGGAGTCGGGGGTGTGTTTTCAGACTGAGAGGGTCGGTCGGATTACAGTAAACTCAGGTATAATTTTATTTTGCCTTGGCATCCACAGTGGCGATCAGCGATCAGAAAATGGCGCGTCATAGAATAGACACTGTTCAATTACGGCAGAAAAACAATAAACGTGGCTCCAGCGTAAATGGAGTGTCTACTTGTTATAGTTCTGCAGGTGAGAAGGTTCTAGGTCCATTCTCCATATTTTATCTCAATGTAAATAGACGAGTGTTCATTCCTGTTAGGCGCTATATAACCTTTCATGTGTTGGTGCACATTAAAACCCAATTCAATTCAGAATTATTGTAAATTGTACAGTTTCAACTAAAAATGTGCCTGTGCACACATGAGTGCTTCTTTCGTTTGTGTTTTTTTTCACTTTGCAACACATTGGTCATACCGTTGACTCAGAAAAAACGTTTTCATTCATGGAAAGGTGACTCGTAATTTTATTTACGTTGTGATCAATGTTTACACTTTTTTGCGCACATAACACCTTTATTTGACGATATGTTTTTGATTTGTTTGACGTTCGAGTGAACTGAACAACCGAAAATCCACTGTCATAGATTTATATCCGAATAAAGATAGTCTTCGTGTGTTATTGCTGTGGATTGCACGATAAATTAAAAGAAATGCACTGTATGGCATGTTTTATATCAAGATACAAAGAAAATCATGGGCGCTGCCATGTGTGTTTTGAAAATATATATTGGGCCCCTAGCTAGTTTATTTTGACAAAATAGCTTCTATTTTCCTTTCACAGGAATGAAGAATGGACCAGTTTGAGAATGCTGATGAAATTTCGATTATTTATGAGAACTTTACAGAAGTCCAAATCAACCAAGGTAGGAATAATTGGATTTTAAAACAGCTGAGAACTTAAATGCAGGGTTGTACAATTTTTTTTTTTTAATTTTATTAAGCTGGTGTCAGACTTTGAAACCACTTGTCCTGATCAATTTTCCAGTTGTCCCATTTATGCTTAAAATGTCGCCGAACGCCACTCAGTGCTCACAGATTATAATAACTTTCTCAACATTATTATGTTTGGGATACATTTCTAGAAAATAGTTTATCTAAAATGTTCCTTTTTTTTTGCATATTTGCACACCCAAATCTTCAATTTCTGTCTAATACACTGTTCCCCAATATCTCAAAATCGCATTAATTACAGTATTAACAGTATTAAATCATTTAAGATTTATTTTATTATTAGAATGTTCGGTTTCTCGGTTTCAAGAACCTCATTACTCAATGTCCAGTAACACCTCAGTGTGTTCTGAGAATGTAATGAGCTTTAAATTAACTGGTTTCATTGGTCAAATTTGTTAAATTGTATCACTGAACCAATCAGAATGCTTCATTCATATTTTCATTTGGTTGTTTCTATCATGACATCACTTTCTGGTATTATGACATCACACCCTGGTAAATTATGACATCACGTCATGCTATTATGACATCACGTCATGCTTTTATGATGCAACTCAGTGTGTTCTCAGAACTGAATGAGCATTTTAATTGCGGTGAGAAACAGATTAAGACTGTTTGTATCACTCATTGAGTAATGAGTTTCTTGAAACCAAGAATCACAAAATTCTAAAAATAAAATAATTCTAAAATTATTTAATAGACTGTTTATTGTGAAATACCATAAACATGTTCCTTGGGTTGGCATCTATCAAGGTTTAGTTTTTTGAATAATCAAAATGGTCACCACGGCGACTCAAAGTTTACATAGTTATTTAGGAAAAGGCTAAAACAGACATCTTTTTGAAACCGCTTGAAGGATTTTAATAAAACTTCATAACAATCATCTTTAGGATATCTCCCCCTCAGATTTGTGTTTATCGTGGCCGCCAGTCATCCAAGATGGCCACCATTGCTAAAACTGGTCAAATATAAGGAAATTTCAAACGACATCGACGAAACCACTTTAATATTCCATTTTTGTGAAATATCATAAACATGTTCCTTGGGTTGGCCTCTATCAAGTTTGTGTTTTTCGTTATCGTCGAATAAAAATGGTCGCCACAGCGACTCAAAGTTTACATAGAGTTGTATAGGAATACGTTAAAAATGACATCTTCTCTGAAACCGCTTGAAGGATTTTGATGAAACAAATCACAATGATCGTTGGGATAGTCCCTCTCAGATTTGTAATTTTTTTTGGATGCTAGTCATCCAAGATTGCCGCCATGGCTAAAACTAGCTCAAATTTAAGGAAATTCCAAACGACATCTCCTCCAAAACCACTTATTCCATTCTTGTGAAATATCATAAACATGTTCCTTGGGTTAACCTCTAGGCCTAAAAAAAAAATTGTGTGGTTCGGGTCACCCGATCCCACCTACGAATACCCGCCGACCATGACGTTTTAAGGTCCATTTCGAAAAAAAAATAAATAAAAAAAAATAACAATAAAAAGTATGTATGTACACAAGTGAAGAGCAAATAGAAAACAATAATAATTATAGTACATAATTCAGTGCATCTTCTTTGCGTTCATAAAAAACAATCCTTAAAAAAAAACAAATCCGACCTACCCTACCTACCAATTTTGAACATGTTACCAGAACCACACAATTTTTTTTTAAGGCCCTATCAAGTTTGTTTTTTGTTATCGTTGAATAATCAAAATGGCCGCCATGGCGATCCAAAGTTTACAAAGAGTTATATAGGAAAAAAGCTAAAAATAACATCTCTGAAACCGCTTGAGGGATTTTGATGAAACTTTATTCACAATGATCTTTGGGTAAGTCCCACTCTAGGGTTGGATACCGGTTCCGATCTCGGTATTTCCACAAAAATGAATGCGAAATTCTTATCAAATTGCAGGTAATAAAACAACACAACATAAGCGAACACGCCGGCAGCGCGAGTCTAAACTGAAGGTTGACACTTAATATAGACACCGCCCGTTATGACGAGCTACTCGCGTGATGTCAGGCTTAGTTTTGCATTACTTTCTAAGTTGTTTAGCCTTCATTTTAGATGATGAAAATCAATAATATATCATAATAAACATTTATCGGTAATTTTATTCCATATTTGATCAGAATTAAAAAATAAATTATTAGAAATAAAAGTTACGAATCCACGGAGTAACGAATGTAAACAAGTCATCTATTTTCGCGAACATTAGAAAATGGTCGGTGTCGGAAATATAGTTCGGAATTCCCAAGTATGGGCTTATTTCGCGAAGAAAACTGACGGTGGAAATTGCAATATTTGCAATAAACTTGTAAGTTTTTCTTTTGAAAGTTAAGGTTTACTTTAAAAAACGTCTGAGATTAATCACGAGTCTACTATGATTTATTTGTAACCACTAATTTGTGTTTATTAGTTCACTGTTACCTGTTTGAAAAAGAAGTTTGAATACAAAGTTCCATTTACTGGCTTTGAATGTTTACATATTACAATGATTAAGAATGAGTATAAAACTTACCAAATCATTGCTGGTCAGATGCACTAAAAGCATGATACATGGGAAGTGGTATCAGTATCGGTATCGTTAAAATACCGTATCGTTTCATTGGTATCAGTATCGGTGTCGGACCGGTTCGTGCTTAACGATATCCAATCCTATCCCACTCAGATTTGTATTTTTAGGGCCTCATCATCCATGATTACCATGGCTAAACTTAGGTCAAATTAAAGGACATTTATCAAACGACATATTTCCTTTTATTCCATTCTAGTTACCGGTAAATGTCATATACATTTTCCTGCTGTTGGCCTCTATCAAGTTTGTGTTTTTTGTAGTCGTCAAATATTCAAAATGGCCGACACGATAACCCAAGGTTACTTAAGAGTTTTATATAGGAAACATGTTTCTTGGGTTGGCCTCTATCATGTTTATGTTTTTGAATCACATCATACCGGTAGAGCGTCTACAGGCCTACTTGGGCCTCTTGTTTATATTTTCAGGGGTGTTTTTACGTGGATTATGATACACATCTAATTTGTTAACCTGTTAAAGTTACTTCCAAAGTAACTGTTTCATTTATACTCCTAATTGTTCATCAGTAAATGAAATATTTTGTTGTTTTTTCAGCTATACTTCTGGGGCCTCAACAACCTCTGACATCAATAGAGAATAGAACATGGCAGAGTTGGCAAGGTAAGATAGGTAATGTAACATAATGTTCAGAAAGGATTTGTATTTGTTTAGACAGTAGCCTACAATGTAGATCTGCTTAAAATACAGAAGTGCCCACCTGGAACTTGCCTTTTCCTTTTTTTAAATCAAATGATATCTTTGATATCATCAGATTTTTGTCTTTCACCCTTTTCCAAGAATTTCAGAACTACTTTCAAAAATAAAGATTGTTTGACTGTGTTGCTACATTCCCTTTAATTTAATACATGAATTACAGAGCCGTAGATAAGCTTTTTGATCAATATATTTATTTAATTGGGTATTTCATGATTTCAATTGAGTAAAATAAAACAGTAAAATTTTGCGACTGTTTTGGGGTGGCACTACACTAATAAATTATTTTGATTCAACATTAAACAAGGCTGCCAGTGACCATCTTTGTTTACATAGAGCAGGGCCTCCTCTGGCAATCTTTATGGGATGGCAAGTTGTCTGTCGTCCGTTAACTTTTACCTCGTTAAGAAGATAGGGCCTTCATTTTTCATCTGATCTTTACCAAACAAATTGTTAATATCAATGAAAGCTCGGACAAGTTCGAAAATCGGCCAGATCGGACCAGTAACAGCGGAGTTATGGCCCTTGATTTAGTTGAAAATGCTATATTTTGCCTCGTTAAGACGATAGGGCCTTCATTTTTCATCCGATCTTTCCCAGACTTTACCAAATTGTTAATATCAATGAAAGCTCGGAAAAGGTTGAAAACCGGCCAGATCGGACCAGTAACAGCTGAGTTATGGCCCTTGATTAGTTAAAAATGCTATATTTTGCCGCGTTAAGACGATGGAGCCTTCATTTTTCATCCGAATTTTAACAAACTTTACCAGATTGGTAATATCAATGAAAGCTCGGATAAGTACGAAAACCGGCCAGATAGAACCAGTAACAGCAGAGTTATGGCCCTTGATTTTGTTAAAAACGCTATATTTTGCCTCGTTAATACGATAGGGCCTTCATTTTTCATCTGATCTTTACCAATCTGTACCAGATTTTTTTACTTGTTTTTTTTCCATGATATTTTTTTTGTTTAATTTTTTTGACTTGTTTTTTTGATTATATTTTTTTCATTCTTTTTTTTTTTTAACAAGGCCTTAATTTTTCATCCGATCTTTACCAAACTTTATCAGATTGTTAATATCAATGAAAGCTCTGATGAATTTGAAAACAGCCAGATTGGACCATTTACACAGGAGTTACGGCCCTTGATTTTCTGAAAAATGCTATATTTGGTCTCAGTGATACGAAAGGGCCTTCATTTTGACGGATTTCAGTGAAACGTTTCAGGGATGATCAGTACCAAGCCTAGTTGTACATATCGTCACCGTGTTCCGGTTGAATGATTTTGGCAGAGTTATGTCCCTTTAAAGTTTTTAATACACATACTTTGTCCAGACTAGTTCTCCTAGATTTAAACAAAACTTTTTTATGGATGATCAGTTCCAGGTTTAGTTGTGAAAATTATCTGGTACACTAAGGAATGAAATGAATAAACCAAACAATATTAATAAAAATTGTTTATATATATATATATATATGTTTTCGGACCCCCAATATCTTGATCTAGTCAATCATGTAAAATATGTAAATTAATGAGGTGTTGATTTGTGTTTGATTGGTTACAACCTGATTGGCTAGATATTATTCAGCAGTATAATACTTTATGGTTGCAAGGTGTTGCATGAGAGACTTGATTACCCACCCCCGGGACGAAAACGACATCAGTTATTTAGGGATTAAGTTAATTACCGGAACACTAAAGGTTATCAGCTTTGTTTGTTTATTTAATGTGTAGTGTTCGCACATGATAGGTGTCAGTTGGTTAGTTATGTTGTTTTAGACTACATTCAATGTACATTTGTCACACTGATTAGTGTTGAGGTCTGTTTGTAACATGCCAATTACAGCAGAGAAATTAAACAAGTTTGGCTTTTTGGCAATTTCGATTTCGCCAAACACTTTCGCCAAAGTTTTAAATTTAGAGCCATTTTCTTTTTTCTTTTCTTTCGCCATTGGCGATGCCTAGAGGAGGGCCTGCATAGAGTTATATAGTAAAAACTTGTAGCGACTACTCCTGAAACTGTTATAGATTTTTAAGAAACTTCAGGAATGCTGATCTAGCTATCAAAACCTATCAGAGCTTCAAGGTCATTGACCTCTTGTTTTATCTGCCTGCCCTTTTGTAATTACTGCACTAGAGCATCATTTGTCTTTAATTTCACGGGGTCTACCAATATCAAATAGTATCGTATTGGTACCAGGTTTGTCTTATTCCCTACCTCATGTTCATCAGTGATGTCTTATCCTTGAGGTATTCCTGCAGACATCCCCCACCCCACTTCCTGCCGGTGGAGGAAAACACTGATTTGTGCATAACAGCCTGTAGATCTGATTCTTCCTAATGTAAGGCATTAATTTTGCAATGAAATCATCTCAATCATTTTGACATACATGTGGCTTAATTTTGGGACGTGACTTTTGAATTTGGCGCAATTGACATTTTGGGCGGGCAAGGCAAGTGTATTTTGAAAATCTACTTGCCCTTGGAAAGTGGCCAAAACGAGTGCCCTGTCCCGTAACACATTCTTATTACTTGCATTCCTAACAGTTTTGAATGGGTTGTTCCCAAACTTCATATACACATTACAACTGATCATCTTTAATGTCCATCTACATCACCCATTGTTGATTGCATAATTTATTACAGAATTATGGCCCTTTGTTATAGGCCTAATAAAAAAACATGTGTGTTTCCGGTTTTCCGACCGACCCTACTTTTATCACCGCCGACCCTAAATAATTTTATTTTTTTTATTCAATTGATAATTTTATTAGCCAGAGTTGTTAAGCATCTAATCTGGATTGCAAAGGTTATCAAAAAGTTGCCTTAGTACAAAAATGGCATATAATATATGCGAACAATATATATAAAAAAACATCTTTTTCTACCTACCTACCCTAACTTTTTGACAGGGTGAAACCAGAAACACAGTGACACGTTGTTTTGTTTAGGCCTTATGTAGGATTTAAGCGGGGGGTATTCATTAACTCGGGGGTGTAAAATATTTTCAAGAGCTACTTGTCCTGTAGGTCTACCAGTTGAAAAAAGTCACTTGACCTTACCAACTTTTAAGTTGACCTTATAATTTTTCTTAATATTAAAGGATTTTATAATATAAATACTAATAGTCTATATATTAACTCTTTTAATATAAAATATATTAAAAGTGTTAATATAGACTATTAGTATTTTTTACTACTTTTTAAACTATATTTCAGTTAACAGTTTGTCATTTATAAATTCAATAATTGTCTTAAATTGTCATGTTACTTGAAAATAAAGTATAACGTTTTGTCAATGTTGCAGATGACAGACTTGATAAAACTCCTTTTTACTTCTATTCGCCCTTTCATATACAGCTTGTTGCTGTTTACATTTTTTCAAACATTTGTCTCATCGTCGCCCATGTTTTTTTCCCTAAATAGCGATCGAATATCTCATTGTTTTGGTTGAGAATCGGACGAGTCGCCTTGTTTTTTTTACGGGAAAATGAAGTTCGGTGTATCGTGTAGACATAAATATATTATTTCACTTGTGACTCATATATGACGCTAACGTAAATATCATGGAAATCCAAATTTCACATCAATATTTTTTTCTTCACCACAATAAAACTGATCGACCGATCGGTCTAGTATTTAGGATTTTTGACCTGTGGCGTACTGGTTGCCATGGCGACTGGGCGAATGTAATTTGACCCCCCTGTTAACTTCAGTGATAGTTCTAGTTTGAGTTTCTTAGAATTTCACCTTTTATATATGAAATTGACGCAAATTCTCCCTAAAGCAGACTGACTAAGGCCCTAACTATGCTGGCCTCTATGTATTTTAAAGCTTTTATATATTTGCATTCTTAGGTCCACAGAAACCCAGTCATCCAAAAAGGTCTCATCAACAAACGGACCCGGATGTACTCAAAGGAGCTTACTTGATGTCGTGCTGCACATCTAGATGTATGAACAAATTTACGATAGAAGAGATAGAGGAAGCAAGAAACTGGTATTGGTCAATGCCAGGCAAGCGGCAGAGGTCATTCATACTCCAATCAATTCGAACCAGTAACAACAATATCATGACAGTTGAAAGTAAACAGCTGTGTGAAGCAGCTTGGAAGAGTCTGTATGGTGTTGGGGACAGAAGGTAGGCTGCAAAACAAGCGTATATAGGAACAAGCATAGATAGGGAGATTTTATGTGTCTGAAGCCAGAGCTCCAGATAATCAGTTCAGCATTACAATTTAGGAAATGGAGATCTTGAAAACTTTAAGTGACATGGGACTTTTTATAAAATGATCAGCATGACATGATGTTGATCCTTGTCGAAAATCGTTTTGATTTGACAATAAACATAACTGCAGCGGCCATCTTTGTTTACATAGGGTTATAAAGTAAAAACTTGTATCGGCATCTCCGAAACTACGGATTTTCATGAAACTTCAGAGGAATGTTGCTCTTGATGTCTAGTTGATCCTAGCAAAATTTCAGGTCGGCTGGAAATTCAAGATGGCCACCACAGCTAAAAATAGATTTAAAAAAAAAAGTTTGTAGCGACTACTTCTTGAAAACTAGAGGTGATATTGATATGGGACGTTTACTAAAATGATCAGCATGACATGATGTTGATCCTTGTCGAAAACTACTTGAAGGATTTTCATGAAACTTTACAGAAATGTTGCTCTTGATATCTAGTTGATCCTAGCAAAATTTCAGGTCGGCCAGAAATTCCAGATGGCCGCCATGGCATCAAAAACAAATTTGTAGAGACTACTTCTTGAAAACTATAAGTGATATTGATGTGGGACTTTTTCTAAAATGATCAGCATGACATGAAGTTGGTCCTTGTTAAAAATTATTTGATTTGACATTAAACATGGTTGCCAGTGGCCATCTTTGTTTATATATAGAGCTATATATAAAATCTTGTAACTACTACTCTTATTAAACTACTTGACAGATTTTCATGAAACATCACAGGAATGCTGATCTAGCTATCAGAACCTATCAGTAGAGGTTCAAGGTCATTGACCTCTTGTTGTCTTTTAGACCATTATTTTTAGCCAGATTGGGTAGAAGATCCAGGCTTATGGTTGGCTATTTCTACCTGTCGCTCTGTCTACGCTTTTTGACATTTTGTTTAAATCTTTTGGTTGAAGTTTTCCTTTTCCTCAATTCTTAAAAACGAAATGTTTGAAAGCTTTGAAACTTGGCACTCATGTTCATTATCATTACACAATGTAATATGGCAAGAACCATAACTCTGTCATGTATTTTATTTGTAAAAAAAGCAAGCAAAATTCACCACTATCAGTTCCACTACGCGTACCAAAATAAGGTCATAGAAAATGCTTGTCCGGACCGTATTTTCAATACTATAACACTTAGAGACACCAAACTTGGTATATGAATACATCTTGGGATAGCGGTGTGTCGCATACCAAAATAAGGTCACTGAGACCTTGACCTTTGACCTCTGTCATAGAAAATGCTTGTCCGGAACGTTTTTTTCAATACTATAATGTTTAGAGATACCAAACTTGGTATACATCTTGGGATAGCAATGTGTCTTGTACCAAAATAAGATCATTGTGACCTTGACCTGTGACCTCTGTCATAGAAAATGCTTGAACGGACCGTATTTTCATTATTATAACACTTGGTATGAGACACCAAACTTGGTATGTGAATACATCTTGGGATAGCGGTGTGTCGTGTACTAAAATAAGGTCATTGTGACCTTGACCTTGATCTTTGACCTTCATCATAGAAAATGTCTGGAAAATGTTTGTCTGGGCCGGTGGGGGACTATGGATTGCCCTGCAATTCTTGATGCTCTTGTTTATTTTTATTTAAGAAATAGAACATCGTTTACTGTGAATTATCATTTAATATATCACGGTTTGGAGTTCAATTGTTAACAATAAATTTAACGACAAACCGTGATATATTATAGATAATTCACCGTAAACGATGTTCTATTTCTATTCTAATACCCTAAAATGTGAAAATAACGCACACATCTGAAATCTTTCGCATTGCTTTGCTTGCTCTCCTAACGTTGCATACGTTACAATGCGCAATGCGCAATGCTTATTCTCCTAACGTTGCAAAAATTACAGTGATATATCGTTCAATATAACAAGATATTTTAAACTAGGCTATATAGTGCGGGTGTATTAGAATTGTATATATATATATTTTAAGGTATAGAGAAATAAAGAAAGGACATACTTTCAAAGTCCCTCCTGAAACTACTCGCTTCCAGGCACCTTCAAGACGCTTTCTTCAGGCTAAAACATGGTTGGATGGGTATGTAAGCCTTGTATCAGAGAAACAGCCAAACAAGGATGAACTTCACCTTCCAAGCTGTTTGTCAAAGGGAAGTGTTTACAGCTCGTATGTCGACAACATCACTGTTGGTAAAGAGGTACCGCTGAGCATATCTGCGTTTAAGGAGATGTGGCTGAAAGAGTTTGGTCATGTTAAAATTTCAAAGGTAAGTTCTGTTTCTTAAATTCTCTTAGTATGGTGTGGAATCAATTTATTTATGTTTAATTTGACAACCTCAAAGGGAGATGAAATAAATAATGAAGTTACCCATCAGACATGTCTTAACCAGGGAGCGAACCCACAAGGGTTGAATGTCTACAGTGCAATGCCTTATCCATTCACAGCGGAGGCCGCTTCATAATAACAATATATTATAATAATAATAATATAATTTAACTTATCCGTTTCCTTGCAATACAGCTTCCATAGATTAGTGGTTAAAGCGCTGGCATGTATTACACATGTTGAAATATTAATTTCTTGGGCCTTGGGCTCGAATCCCATTAAAACCCATTGAATCCCATTAATTTTTTTGAATTTTGAGTCAATTTTGTTTTTGATATTTCTTGTTCATATAAATTGTTTTAAATATATATTTTTTATTTTGACCTTTCAATAAAAAACTTGGTTTAATGCTGTTTGAACTTCTGACTCGCATCATGTATCTTATTATTGTGACTGCCAGTCTGCGAGTCTGCGAAATTAACTTTTGGACTTGGTTGTCCTTTGCTTCGGGCAACCATTTCATCAAAATTTGGTTGCCCGAAAGGAAAAGTGGTTGCCCGAATTTTTTCTTTTAAAAACTGAAGACTTTATTACTCGAATGATAAAAGCAAAACATGATGTCTTCACAATATTTATTCATTATTTATTCTTTTGTATACAATGAAAGAAGATTGTCTATGTCCTTCTCTGAAAAGTTTGTTATACTTGGTTGTCGCATGTGCCGTTCTAAATTTAATAGCAAGTCGGAAATAAGCTGCCTTTTTCAGCTTGTACAGGGCAGCAAGAAGCAGGGCTTTCAGAAACATTGGGCACACTTTTCTTTTAAGCTAATTTTACATGGATTTTTGATTGTTCATGTTGTTTTATAATGTCAGTCCGCATGCTAGAACACCACTTTACAAAGGAACCATCAGTGTCTAATCGGATTCTGTGCACAAAGTGTACTGCATTTTACCATCTTTGGTACATTCTTCTTGACCAACTTGCAAAGGAAAAAAAGAAAATTTCTGTCTCTTTTGGCTTCGTAATGCTTACTTGGCTCTTGTTTAGACTCTTTCACTGGTTGATTCACTGGTTTACCAGGAATGGCACCCGTCACATACCGCAACATTGACATTTTGTGACAACCCGGAAAGGCGTTTTTACTGACGCATGCGCTAAATTAGCATATTGAAGATGTTTATTTTATTCTCATTGGATGGAATTGTAATTTTCCGTTGCTCTTTATCGGTCGCAACTCTCGATCAGTAAATGTGGATTCCCAAGTGACGGAATCCGAGGAGGCAGTTCCGATTGGTTGCTCTATACAAAATAAAAAAATTGGCAAAATCTGATCAAAAACAAGGTTGTGACGTGTTGTGACCTTCCATAGAGGGATACAATCAATTAATCAATTCCTCGTAGCGTTTATACCGGTGTCACAGTAATTTTCTAAACCTCAATAAAAAAGCAGAAATCGTGTTTTCTGTTCAACTTTTATACTTGTAGCTTTGGACAACCAAAGTGGGAACACGTGGTTGTCCTGTTCGTAAATTAGTTGTCCTGGACAACTGCTAATTTCGCAGACTGGACTACGCTCTAGAACACACGCTCTGATTGGGAAGTTATTGGAAATTATAAAATAATTGACTTAAGAAACTATAATGATCTATTTATTGTTCACTGTGTGCGTTTAGAAAAACACAAACATTGCAAATTGATATCGGTACACCAGTAAATTTCTGCAATGCTTAGAACCACTGACAAACACTTTTTTGTTTTCAGGGTAAAGGATCACACTTCCAGTGCACACACTGTAACAATTACAAAGAGTCGCTCCTACAGCCAACTGCATGCAGATACAACCAGGCTGAAGTTCTCCAAATGAAAAGAGAGCACTTGAATCTACAAACGTGAGTATTTCAACAGCAACATAGTTGGCATGTCCCATATGGGGCACTTCTAAATATTTAGGCCAAAAAGAAAAATAGAAGTGTTTCCGGTTGCCCAATCGACCCTAAAACATTTTATGCCAAAATGAAGACAAACATTTTGTTCTGAACTATGATTTATCACATAGCTTACATCATGGAATTGAAACATAACACCATTCTATATTTTCTGTAATCCAGTGGGTACGTCGACGTTTTCTTTTATGAAAACAATGTGAAGCTAATAAACTATAAACTAATTAGTAAAATGCATGTTAAACTATGGTCTTCTGGTTTGTAACCTATTATATGTAACAGGAACGTGTAATTTAAGAGGGGCGGTTTTATATCAATGTAAACTGACAACATCACAGAGAGTATCATGTATGGGTTATATGTGATCAATAGAATCTAAAAAAAAAAGAAGGAAAAAAAAAGCAAATGCATTGACCTACACTATTTTTGTTAGAGCATGCAATAGGTTTCTATTTGGCCTTAGCACAGCTGAATGCCTTTCAGAAATACCAAAGTTAGGCTAGTGCTAGGATTTTAAATCCTTCAGCCAATTTTGGTCAAGACCTAAAATTTCCTTGAGAATGACATTAGCCAAGATGTTTTTGAAAAAAAGGAACGGTTCGAACAAAAACAACAACAAACAATCATAATCCCGCGTTTAATTTGAGAAAAAACGGATTTTAATTATTGTTTGTAAACATTGCTGTGACTGATTTATTATTATTTTTTTTGTTGCTTACATGACGTCATATCCATTAGCATGTTTGGTTTTGAAGACGTGTCATATAACTGGCCCGTGTAGTTTATTTAGGAGCGCCTCCTTCATACCCGCAGCACACTTTTAGTGTGGGCTATGAGTTCAATCCCACCAAGTGGTACTTTTTTGTAACGCTATTGTATTTTGACAAAACACCCGTTTTCTATTTAGTAAATATTCAATAATGGTAGTTATGTGATGTTTGTCGACATAATTTTTAGCTCTACCGTCCGTCCATCATTGACTTATGTCTCGTTAAGACGATAGGGCCTCATTTTTCATCCGATCTTTACCAAACTTTAACAGGTTGTTAATATCAATGAAAGCTCGGACGAATTCGAAAACCCGCCAGATCGGATCATCGGACCAGTAACAGCGGAGTTAAGGCCCTTGATTTCGTTAAAAAGGCATTTTTCATCTGATCTTTCCCAAACTTGACCAGCATTTTTTTTCTTTTTTCTTTTTTTATTTCTTTATTCTTATTTTTTTGAATTTGAATTTTTTTTTTTTTTTTTTTGGATTTGGAATTTTTTATTTCTTTTTTGCATTTGAACTTTTTTTTTTTTTTTTTTTTATTAACACTTGGATTTGATGAAACTTAACAGGAAGCTATGATTTCTAGTTGTGCCTGTTACGTTTTTTTCCGGTTCGTTGGTTTTTGATGGAGTTACAGACTCTTGACATTTACTTTAAATTTCTTGTCAACGCTACTCCTAAATAATAATCCTTGTTGGATTTCTACGAAACTTGGCAGGAAGCATTGGTAAGATGTCTAGTTGTGCATATCGCGCTTTTGTTCCAGTTCGATGATTTTTGATGGAGTTATGGCCCTTTGATATTTTTACTTTAAATTTCTTGTCGGCACTACTCCTCCTAAACAGCTTGTTGGATTTCTACGAAATTTGGCAGAAAGCCTCAGTATAATATCTAGTTGTTCAAAGCGCGGTATATCAATGAAATCTTGCACAAAAACCAGCTAGATCTTTTTAGTAACGACAGAGTTATGGCTCTTGAGTTGTTGAAAAATGCTATATTGTTTTCTTTGTTAAATCTGTACCATATAAGAGCTGTTTTACCAGTAAAGCGTCAACAGGCCCTCTTGGGCCTCTTGTTTTGTGCTTTATAAGCTAGCAGTTACGACTAATGCAGCTTTAATTATTTTAACATTTTTAAATTAGTTTTTAAACTTTTCACGTGTTTACATCTACATTCTTGTCAGCAGTATGTTCCTATCACAGGTCAATATGAATAACCTTAACTACGTTTAAAACTTTGTAAGTTTTAACTCTATGTTTGTTTTTCAGAGTTTGCAGACAAAAGTACTACAAGCACATCAAGAAGTCTAAAGCCAATCCTGCCAAGTACTGCAGTCTTATTATTGACAACATGGATTCTGCAAAGACAAGATTGCCCAGGTTTACTACCAACGTTAAGGTATTTATCTGTTTGTAATATTTTTGTAACCAGCCTGGACGTAATTGCTCAAGATTATAATTATATAGAGAATATTTGTTTTGGGGTGAATAAAATATTTAATTTTATTATGAAGAGAACAGACTAAATATTTTCAGGAAATACAGAATGTGTTACACACATTTTTAGCGCAACTTTCGCAGAAACATCAAGCTATTCTTTTCGCCCGGGCATCGGCTTTACCATTAACGTTAACCATTTTTGTTAGGCTCGTATCTCAAAACCGCCTGGCAGAATTCAATGAAACGTCACACATGTTTTCAGAATAGATAGATCAGATGTCACATTTAAGTCACATAACTCTGCAACCTATTTTGACAAAGTTATGCCACTTTTTATTCTTAGTTTCTTGGTTATCCTGCCTTCAGTGCCCATTATGTACAACCTCTGTATCTCACTGTTTATGCACAATAAATTGACCAAACTGCATCCTGTCCACCTGAAATGTCATTCTGTGGGCTCAACTTGATAGCTGTGGTCGCATACCAATAGTGTTCTTATTCTCTTGCAGGCTGATGTCCACTTAAATACTCTTCAGCATCATGTCACAGCTGTCAAGTGCCATAGCATCAACAAGACGTTTGTTTACACATGGACAGATGCATTTCGGTCAGACTGCAACATCACTATAAATTGCTTGCTACATTCATTGACAGAAGTTATAAAGGTATGTGTATATATTTTTTCAAAGAATAAGACTGCTTTTGTTGTACTGTCGGCATTAGCATCAGGTTAAATTTACATCGTTTGTTTTATCTTTAATGTGTTTTACTAGTAGGCTAGCTCAAGATATATACAAAGTTAGTGAAATAACGGGTTGTTTATACATCTTAGTTAAATGTCAAGGTCACGTTGACCTTGTATTTATGTAAGTTCTCTAACGTGGACCAACTTTGTTTAGTTTATGGCTTGCCACGAAGGTGGAGTATGCATATAGTGTTACCCATGTTCAGCTGTGGCCATACAATTTGTTTTACATTCAAGCAGTTATAACGTGGTACTTAGATGCATTGATAATCAGGTGGTACCTGGTGAGATTTTATATGATTTTCACCAAACTTGATCAGGAGATCATGTATATAGGTTCCTTTTGTTAAATGGATCGTTTATGTTAAGAATGAAAGCTTGGACAAGGGTAAAAACTAGGTCACTAGGTAAAGTCAAAATAAAACTTGTTTAGAGCATGAAAGCTTTGTTTTGCTAATCCTATAGGATGTATGTATATACATATGCATGCACACACGAGGCATGGTTTCGGCAAATTTAAAAGAAAACCGTTGAGAAATTATTGGCATAGTTGTAGGCCTTTTATACTTTCACTTCATTACATATAAGGTAAATGGTTTCTGTTAATTTTAAAGAAAAGGGTTTAAGGCATTTAGTCTGTTACTGCTGTAAACATTGCTGGCATCAAAATACAGGGTTTGTTTTAAACAAATAATTGCAAAATTATGGCCCTTTATACTTTTACTATATAGCAAATAAGAAATGGTCAAACTATACGCCGAGTTTGATTCTGGTTGAGATTAAAGAAATAATAACATGATTATGACCCTTTATACTTGCAAATTTTAATGACATGCAAGATAAATGTTTTTGATCACTTTAAAGGAAATTGTTAAGATTTGAATACTATTTGAGTGTACGGTTTCAGTAGCTTTGCTCCTGCCAATAGCAAATTTATTGAAATAAAAATACATGATGGTTGTAATATTGTAATTACTTTTAAAATGTTTAAATCCTTCTATTTACAGAAAAACAATGATGCGATGCCCGAAACATTGTACATACAAGCAGATAACAGTGGAAAGGATAATAAAAATAATTTCATTTTGGTCTTCCTGGGATCCTTGGTTGCACTGAAGATCTTCAAAAAGGTGAGGTCTATAAATGAATTGCATAGATGACTTGCTTTTAGCAATAGGCTTTTATTTTTTACTTAAAAAATAAGTCAATTATAGGGTGCTTGAGCAAGCAGATGGGTTTCCCGGGCTATTCAGTGCCACATGGGCTAAGTCACTTATATTTTTTTAGCCAGTTGAACTTTTGCTTTAGTCAAATTTGTTGCCCTTGAATAAGTTGAAATTAGACGAAATTTAACAGGAAGCTATGATTACTAGTTGTGCCTATTGAGTTTTTTTCCGGTTCGTTTTTGATGGAGTTACATCCTCTTGACATTTACTTTTAATTTCTTCTCGGCGCTACTCCACCTGAACGGCTTGTTGGATTTCTACGAAAAAAGGCAGGAAGCCTCGGTATGATGTCTAGTTGTGCGAATGAAATCTTGGACAATTTCCAAAACCAGCTAGATCTTGTTAGTAATGACAAGAGTTATGGCCCTTGATTTGTTGAAAAATGCTATTTTGTATTTTCCTTTGTTAAATCTGTAGTTTCTTCATTTTTTATCTGCTCTTTACCATATAAGAGCTGTTTTAGCCAGTGGAGCGTCCACAGGCCCTCTTGGGCCTCTTGTTTTATTTTATTTTAAGTTAAACCTTCGTTGATAATCTCTATAAACACGGTTAGTAACATAAATAAAACATGCAAATATGAAGCATATATAATAACAAGTTCAACAAACTTTCCCGTCGTAAACATATTTTTTGCAAATCTTTCGAGCTTCCCGTTAAAACCATATTGGCAAACGTTTTCAAATCTTAAGATTAGTTGCAGCATCACTTCTTGATTCAAATAGAATACACCCAGTGTCATAATTAAAAACAACTAGTTTTGTGTGCAGAAATTGAAGAACATGTTTGATCTATTTAATTCAAGCATTGATTTTTGTTCAGATACATTTTTCTGTATTGATACAAAGGAACTTAATGACCCATAAACCACCAAAAGAAAATACCGTAATCAAAAGAATAAAGACGAAGAACAAAGAAGTTATTTTCTAATTTTGGTTACGCACCAGGGTTTGCTTTTATGCCTTCGAAGATAGTGGGTATATAATCGCACCGTCTGAATTCTTGATTGAGAAATAATATTCATGGTATTTGTAATTAATTACAAACTTGTGTGTGTATTCGTTAAGCAAATAGTAACTATAAAGGTCTGTGGTCCATTGAACCATACATTGAATCCTTGTCCAATTATATTCCAGGAATGCTTGAGTTCATAACTAAAACGAATGTTTGGAAATTTAATTGTTTCATTTTTTTTACAGATCAAACTGAGTTTCCTCATGGTTGGACACACACACGAGGATGTGGATCAAGTCTTTAGCAGGATTGGTTTTCAATTATTGAAGGTGAATGCTCCAACTCTACCGAAGTTGCAGGAAGCTATTGTGCAATCTACAACACCAGCACCAGAAGTGGAACATCTAGCCAGCCTATGGGACATGCGAGCAATTTGTGATGCTGCAGCATATAGGTTGACGGGATTTCAACAAGTCCATCACTTTGTTTTCCATATAGTCTCTGATCATGTTGAGATGAGATACAAAGATTGGCCAAATGAAGCGGAATACCAGGTGATGGATTTCACAGACTTCATTGTTGACCTCCACAGACCATCCATTGTTCAGATTAGTGATAAAGTTGGAAGCTTAGTGGTGGATGTTAGAAAATCACTTCCAAAATACTGTGATGCAGGTAGATTAGAGGCAAGTGAAGTAGAGTGGTGGGAAGGTTATTTGTTTGATATTGAAAGGAACACAAGGAAAAGGCCCGTCACTCCACTTGTTGAAACTCTGCCGGAATATAGACTATTTCGTCCACTGCAAGACACAACAAATGCTATAACAGCAATGGAAGCACACAGAGAAAAAACCAGAAAAAGGTCTGTGATTAAAAAAGTGAAAAAGAGAAAGTGAAAAAACTCCGAGCATAATGTGTATGTGTTACTGGAATTAGAAGGTTAAATTTCAGAAAACGTTACGTATTGGATCTTATATGAGTGACTGTGTATTATTGATTTTAATAAACAAGTTGGATAAAATGATAGGATACGAGGCTCTTGCGGAGTTTCCCGTCTTTTTATCGAACAAGTTTATAAAAGTCAATAACACACAGTCACGAATGTAAGATTCTGTTTAGTGTTTATCACATAACCCACCTACGACGTGATAGTTTCACTTTAATTTGGTCAATTTTTCTTATAAACTGCGGCAGCAATTTGTAAGGCAAATCATGTCGTCGTTTTGTTTACACGACGTTACGTTACGCGGCTGTAAATGCGTTCGCCTTACAAATAATGCGAATTAAACCAAATTTAAAGTTACTAACGTTCATTTTATTAGGTAAGATTTCAAATAGTGATAAATACTTAAGGCGTCTGAACGTACCTATGATATACCATGAACACAATTGGTATTAACAGTTTTAACGTATACAAACACAGTGATTCGGTCCTCATTTGCACCTGTATTACGAGAAATAAGTCATGGATTTACTGCACTCCCAGACGCCATGTTATGTGATAAAAAATATTGATATATGTTAGAAGCTTACATTCAGTTGATAAAAATTGTCATATTAAATCTGCGATTCTGAAAGTTGTAAAACTTAGTTAAGTTGATGACCAAACAGCTTGTGTTGTATCAGAATATTTAAGCTGCAACAGAAGAAAAATGTTCCATGGTATTAATTTAAAAATAATTAGTTTATTTGCACCATTTTTTAAAAAGATAAAATAAAGTTACAAGTTTACACCCACCTCTAAACATCAAGAATAGTTCCTGTTGTCTTTGTCTTTTTAAATCTAAGAGTGTCTTTTTTTAAATTCAGTGTCACTGAATGTCAAACATGCCTAATGGTTTTTAGCTTGTCTGTTTGTAACAACAAAAAAATGATTGTTGTTGTCTTGCATCTGCTTTTCCTACTTGAAGTTTTGTATGTTAGCTTGTATCTCATGAGCTACTTCACATAAGAAATTGAAACCTCACACATATCTTCGGCATCATAAAACAACTTTATAGAGCAAGGTTTTATAACTCGTTCTTTTTATTTTAACAAAATTATGGCCATGTCATATTAGAAAAAGTTGAACAATAGCTTATATCTCTTGGACATCATTAGGCATTTAGGCAACATGACAGTCTAATTTACAGACGAGCAAATGCACCAACCTGCACCTCTTGTTTAATTATGTTTTAAATTGCATAAATGGTTGCCGTAAGTGTCTGCATTATGTCTAAATGTTGTAGGGTGTTTTTTTAGTATGTCAAAATATGACATATTGTGTTGTATTTTAGGAAAAATTTCCAATTCCTGTTTGATTATATTTACAAAAAATGTTGGGTATAAATTATTCATATTCTTATACGCCCACGTCACAACATAACTTTTGTATTGTGGCATTGTCTGTGTCTGACCGTTAACTTTTACCTGACAACTGACTGTCTAATAACTTCCAAAGTATTAGGTATACAACAATGAACTTTGTACACATATTCAGCAAAATCCAATTAATGCAGCCGGTGGTTCTGCTGGTGATAGCCTGTGCACATGATTGAGTCTGTGTTTCAGTAGGTTTACAATATTTAAAAAACATTGTTTTGCATTAGTAGTGTTTTCACATTGTTAATTATTCACTCAGATTAGCTGAATATTCACTTGTTTATATACATACTTGTGAGATTATTTATTATGATTAGAACCTTGAATATTAATTGTTCATATTTTCACTGCACTGTATATATATTTATTTTACCTATTTTTAAAAGGACACACGACAGTCTCGATTTTTTATATAACTTATATCATAACTTAATAAATTATATTATATACAAGAATAGTTTAAAGAATTTTTTTATTACATATTACAGACTATATATTATAGGGGAGTTGAAATAAAAAAAATGATAAGGTCTTCATCATGACCCCTGTATTGTTTCAGGTGCCATCTCGCTCAAATCACTAGAGCAGTGGCAGAAAAACAATAAGTGTGGCTCCAGCATAAATGGAGTGTCTACAGTAGAATTTGCAGCAACTCAGCAGTTCTGTAGGTGAGACGGTTCTAGGCCCATTCTCCATATTTTATCTCGATGTAAATGGATGTTGAGCCTGGCATGTTCATTCCTGTTAGGCGCCTGTGTTGGTGTGCCTTAACCTCAATTCAATTCAATTCGATCACAGTATTGCTAATTTTCGAGCTCCCCGTGTGGTTGCCGGGGTAGAATACAACCACTGCAAACACACCGTCACATGCAGAGGGGTAGGACCCCCCCCCATTCATATTCATTTTGTAATTTTTTGTTCATGCTCATTAAAGGTCTTCATCATGACCCCTGCATTGTTTCAGGTGCCATCTCGCTGACATCACTAAGAGCAGTGGCAGAAAAACAATAAACGTGGCTCCAGCGTAAATGGAGTTTTTACGATAGAATTTGCAGCAACTCTGCAGGTTCTAGGCCCATTTTCTATATTTTATCTCGATGTACATGGGAGATGAGCCTGGCATGTTCATGCCTGTTAGGAGCCATATAACCTGTAATGTGTTGGTGCGCCTTAAAACCCCAATTCAATTCAATTCAATTCTTGTAACTTAAAGACATTGTTGTGTCTTGCCTTTAGTCGTCTTTAAAATTGATTGTTTCTATGCGTGCTTTTGGTTGACTGGTCCTTGAACGCTGCATTTCCTGTTCAAGTTGTATATTTGTATATGTCATGTGCTAATTTCTAATGATCATAAATGAACTTTCTAGAACAAAGTAACAATAAAACTAATGATTAACTGATGTTTAAATTAAAGCCCTTTTTGACCATATGGTGTTATTATGGTTTATAACGATTAATGAAATTATAATGTTATCAATTAAAAAATGTTATTGTAATGTAACGTTATTATAATGTAAAATAAGGCTGATATGTTTGTTGTTTTACAATGAAGTATGAAAATAAATATTATTAACCAAATAAAATGAATTGATTATTTCTTTTAAAATCATTCTTACGAATGGTGGGAGGTATACAGTCCTGGTTCTACATAATACTTGGGTGGTCTGCCTCCACCACTAAAATGGAACTAAAGGCTAGTTGTATGAAAACTGCTTAATAGTCCAATAAACCAAATTGGAATACATTATGATTTTGCAGACAATTTTTTAACCAGTTTTCCGTATTCCGGTTATAAGATTGCAAGCTTTCCGGTCAGTAACTTTAGTTATGAATGAGATATTGTAATGAAACGGTGTGAAGGTAGCTTATGTGGAAAGGTAGCTTGGGATTGCATTTGAAGTCAAGGTAAAAGTTTCTGTTATTAAAATCAGAAATGGAAATTCTGGGCAATACATTTTATTAGTTAGAAATGAGATATTGGAACGAAACTTGTTTTATAGATAGCTTAAAATATATGGAAAGGAGAAATTTGGAAATGCCGAATGCGATAAATACAAAAAAATATTGCAGTCTCATGAATGGTAGTGGAAAATTCTAGCTACTGTTCACGACCTCGAGCCCCGGGTTGAGCAGAACTCGATATTTAAAAATATCAAAAGACTTTAGTACGAAATTTTGAGCCATCCTGAAGATGGTATGCAAAGCTTGGGACTTCATTTGAGATCACTGGGTTAAAGATAGAAAAATGAAAAATGTTTCTGCAATAAAATGAAATATTGGAACGAAACTTGGTATGTTGGTTGCCTAATATATAGAAAGAAAGCCAAATGTGATTGCATTTGAGGTGACTGGGGTCAAGGACGCTGTTGCTAATAAAAGAGAAGTGGTTTCAAGGCAATACCTTGATAGGAATGAGATATTGGAACAAAACTTGGTATGTTGGTAGCTTAATATATAAAACAGAAGTTTTGGATTGTATTTGAAGTCACTGCGGTCAAGGTCACTGTTAATAAACATACAAAAAATGGTTTCTGAGTATAACTTTAGGAGTGAGATATTTAGGCGTTACTTGGTGTATAGGGAGCTTATATGGACAGGAAGCTAGGGATTGCATTTGAGGTATTGGATTTAAATCTACAGACATCACGCGTATAGTATATAAAATAGTACTAAGTCATGAATATGAACAAGTCACGGGTGAAGTAGTTTAAATTCGACGAGCAGCCACAAAGTCAGTATATAAGCCAGAATCGATGCGTAAAATATCACATTTCATCTAGCCTTCGTACAGGTAACATCGATCAATATACGGCGTCCGATTAAATTCATATTTTTTAAAAAAAAATAGCTGCCCGGAACAGGATTTGAACCAGTAACGTTTCGCTTTTAGTTGTTCCTGTTTATGTAGCCAAATACCGGCGAGGCAAAAAAAGATGGCGGCTGTTTAGCTGGGCCACGGATATTTGTTGGTACGTTGTAGCAATTTTAATACTAAAAGATCGAGACAAGTTGTTTTGAAATGGAATCCTAGATTTAATTAGAAAAATACTTTATTACATCATGCATGGTTAATTTATATGTACGACATGGTGTACTATATATTGATACGTCTGAGGTGCGTTCAAACATATTACAAATATTTTGCATTATAATAAATGGTACTAAATATACCATATTTACACGAAGCCCCTGTAGTTCAGTGGCTAGATTGGCAGTCTGTATTAAACAGACTGTCGGTTAGATTTTTTTCTTCTGCAAATTATAATGCCACCTGTACGATGTGCACTACTCGACGTCGGTAAAGTAAATGATGTTCTTCGTTAAATTTGATGGCTTAAATACCCGATTTCGCCATGAGCTGGTGAACAATAAAGTTACAAATGACACGCCTACAAAGAAGAATGCGATTTAAATACAGGGTCTGTGGCTTTAAGGTCACTATAATTACTAAAATAGAAACAGGTTTGTTAACATGATTAATTTTATATTCTCACTGATATAGAAATAGATTTACTTATGATTGAAAACTGGATTTTTAAGGAATTTCCACAAATTGTAGGTCGACTTTTAGGATTGGTTAACATCTTTAGGTAAGCTCATATCTTAGAAACTGCTCCTCATAATTTGGTGAAAATTCATACTTATTCGGTATTAATAGATTACATGCCACACACAAGTTACATAAATTGGAACATATTTTAACAAAGTGAAGCCCTTTTTTCAAATTTGTTAAATTATTATAAATATGATTATGCAAACTAATCGGTGTTAATCATTGGACAGATTGGCATGAAACACACATATTCAGCATGCACATTTTTCCCCCCATAAAAAACAATTCCTATGGGAAAATAGCACTTCCCATGGGAAAATAGAGTTCCCATGGGAAAAAAATAATAGGGTTCCCATGGGAAACCCCTGAAATGGGAGATTTTGTTTTCTCAGCTTATTTGGAATTACTTGCTGTTTTTGCCAAAAACTGGCATGGCAAAAAAAAACAGTGGCTATTCAGTATCAATAAAAACATGCTAAGTATGCACATAACTGTGTTCATGACAAATTGCAAGGCATCACATTGTTCTCTATCTGAATTAAAATACTCAGTTTTAAACAAACTGGTAGATCACTGACATTATATTTTTTGTTTGATACTTTGACCAATACGTATTAATTTTGGCATATTTTTTATATTCTTTCACAGATTTGGCAAAAAATCGTTTTTAACATTTCCCCAAATAATTTTAAAGAATTTTCCCAATCAAGAAATGGGAGATTTTTCCCAAAACAATTTGGGAGAATTTTCCCAAAACAGTTTGGGAAAATCTTCCCAATAAAAATTTGGGAAAATTTTCCCATTTTCTTTTGGGAAAGATTTTATTTCATCAAATTATAAACATTGGGGCATATTTTACTGTCAACACTGCAGTGAAAGATGTTTCCAAGCTTTGAAATGTTGTTTTGGCTATTAAGAAAAATACCATTTTCCCATGGGAAAATTTTCCCAAATTAAAATATTGGGAAAGTTTTCCCATGGGAAAATATCAAAGTGCTCGTATCGCTGTAAATCTTCGCCATTTACCATAAATTTGAAAGCCGCATACTATTTTGACATTATGTTGAACAATATATACTTTTTATTTTTCCCATGGGAATACTGCCTAAATTCTTTCCCATGGGAATATATTGTCCCATGGGAAAGCAACTTTCCCATGGGAAAATTGGACTTCCCATGGGAAAATAGGGTTTTCCCATGGGAAAGGTCAACTTCGCGTCAAATTTCTCGGAAAAATTTAAGTGTCGCCAATGAAATAGAATATAATATTACAATCATTTGATATGTACTTTCATATGATATAGGCGAAAGCGCCCTAACTTATTTGGAATTACTTGCTGTTTTTGCCAAAAACCGGCGCGGCAAAAAAAAAACCGGCGGCTGTTTTATACATATTATACAACACAGAAACATGTAAAAAAAAAAAAAAAAAAATCGAGTGGGGTGTGGGGGTGGTGTGGGAGCAATATGGGTTAAGTATGAATGCATAATCAGTGTTCTGAAAATATTTTGAAAATGCAAGTGGATTTTCAAAAGTCACTTGCCCATAATGTCACTTGCCCCACATTTAAGAACACTTAATTGCCCTAAAAATTGGCGCTGTACAATTATTCGTGTTAAATGGGACCGACTGCCGCATAATTTGGACCATTATACTTAGTTAGAAAAGAAAGGGAGAATGTATTTGATGTATTAGTTAATACATTGTATTTATTCATATAAAAATATCAAATGGTTGCATTTTCTTCTTTTGAGTCTATCACATATTTGTGTTACTTTTATTCCGCCCTCCCACCCCACCAATCACCACACACACAACCCCATTATTTTTGATGACCATCCAAAACAAGAGGTCAATGACCTTGAAGCTCTACTGATAGATTTTTGATAGCTAGGTCAACATTCCTGTGAAGTTTCATGAAAATCCATCAAGTAGTTTCATAGAAGTAGTCGCTACAAGTTTTCATTATATAACTCTATGTAAACAAAGATGGCCGCTGGCGGCCATGCTTAATGTCAAATCAAAATAATTTTTGACAAGGATCAACATCATGTCATACTGATCATTTTAGAAAAAGTCCCATATCAATATCACTTATAGTTTTCAAGAAGTAGTCGCTACAAACTTGAATTTTGAAAATCTATTTTTAGCCATGGCGGCCATCTTGAATTTCCGGCCTACCTGAAATTTAGCTAGGATCAATTAGACATCAAGAGCAACATTCCTGTAAAGTTTCTTGAAAATCCATCTAGTAGTTACAGAGGCGTAGTCGTTACAAGTTTTTACTAGATAACTCTATGTAAACAAAGATGGCCGCTGACAGCCATGTTTAACATCGAATCAAAACGATTTTCGACAAGGACCAACATCATGACATGCTGATCATTTTAGAAAAAGTCCCATATCAATATCACTTATAGTTTTCAAGAAGTAGTCGCCATAAACTTGTTTTTTGAAAATCTATTTTTAGCCGTGGTGGCCATCTTGAATTTCCGGCCGACCTGAAGTTTTGCTAAGATCAATTAGACATCAAGAGCAACATTCGTGTGAAGTTTCATGAAAATCCATCAAGTAGTTTCAGAGGAGTTGTCGCTACAAGTTTTCATTATATAACTCTATGTAAACAAAGATGGCCGCTGGCAGCCATGTATAAAGTCGAATCAAAATATTTTCGACAAGGATCAACATCATGTCATACTGATCATTTTAGGAAAAGACGCATATCAATATCACTTATAGTTTTCAAAAAGTAGTCGCTACAAACTCGTTTTTTGATTTATTTTTAGCTGTGGCGGCCATCTTGAATTTCCGGCCAACCTGAAAATTTGCTAGGATCATTTAGACATCAAGAGCAACATTCCTGTGAAGTTTCATGGAAATCCGTCAAGTAGTTTCAGAGAAGTAGTCGCTCAAGTTTTTACTAAATAACTCTATGTAAATAAAGATGCAGCCATGTTTAATGTTGAATCAAAACGATTTTCGACAAGGTCCAACATCATGTCATGCTGATCATTTCAGAAAAGTCCCATATCAATATCACTTATAGTTTTCAAGAAGTAGTCGCTACAAACTTGTATTTTAAAAATCTATTTTTAGATTTGGCGGCCATCTTGGATTTCACATCAACATGAATTTTTGCTAGGATCAATTAGACTTCATGTGCAACATTTCCGTAAAGTTTCATGAAAATCCATTCAGTAGTTTCAGAGGAGTAGTCGCTACAAAAAAAAGTTTACGGACAGACGGACAGACAGACAGACGGACGACGGACGCCGCACCACGGCATAAGCTCTGCTGATCTCTGATCAGTAGAGCTAATAACACCAATAACTTATAATATTAACAAATGTGCACCCAAATTTATCAAACACCCTTACATAACTTTGAATCTTTGACATAATGACACATTATTGTAAAATGGAATAGTAGTTTTTTAAGTTCAAATGCATATCCTTGCACACCTTTCTTGGCAAAATAAATATTTACAGAATTCACTAAAATTAAAGGATGTTTTATAAAACGGCGCTTCGATTTTTTTGATTTATATTTGAATTCTGACATTTCAATTTTGACCCTTGGGATTTCTGAGTCAAGGGTCATACGACTCGTCACTTTTGAAGTCTATTGAGAACCCTGAGAGGTATAGATCTGTAAAAACAGCTTACATGCAAAATTTGATGTGAAATGACACACATTTTAAAGGCAGAATATGCTTATTTACACATCAACTGAAACAGTTAACGATACACTCAGAAGCGTTACAACTTAGAGAATTACGCTAACAAATAAACCGAATAAAATTGTACACACTATGCCAAAAAATATGTGTATACTAATTACGCTGTATCCCCTACACGCTGCGCCAACGCTCAGCACAACACAGAAAGTGTGAGATCCAAATAGTTTATTTATAGCACAGATAATGTCTATGTAAACACAAGTGTTAAAAAGTCAGCGTGGCTTTTTAACGGAGCGTACGTTTCTAATCAGTTGTTTCAATTAACGGCTGGGTATATCGGGTGATTTAATGCAAATATGACGGTAACATTATACACTAATACTTGATACAAAGTCTATATCATCTCCGTTAAGGTTAACAATAAACATATTCTGACTTAAGGGCTATCAGAATATTGGTTCCATGGAAGCGCAGGGGTTACAGGAACCAAAATTACTCAAGCAGCCCTCAAGTTAATGCTATAAGGAAGCTAATGGCCAAATTTGGTTGTGCTAGGGTAAGAATTGTAAGAGATATAGACTTGTAAACACAGCTTACACGCAAAATTTGATGTGAAATGGGATACATATTGACCCTAGCAAAACTTCAGATCAGCCCTTAAGATAATGCCATAAGGAAGCCCATGGCCAAATTTGGTTGTGCTAGGATAAGAAATGGATAAGAAATGTAAGAGATATAGACATGTAAACACAGCTTACATGCAAACCTTGATGTTGGACGCTGACGCCGACCCTAGGGTGATTACATAAGCTCTCTTATTCTTCGAATAGTCCAGCTAAAAATTACCTTCGACTTTGGCAGTACTGGGCACACCCTGCAACGTCACTGTACACTGTGCTGGCATTAGTAGACTGGTCATCACTGTCTGAAGCATTGTAACAACCTTGGTACCAAGTGCCATTGGAACCTGTAACAGTAACATATGGATGTATAGTTGTGTAGGCTGAAGCTGCGCATCTGCTAATCTTTGAGCACCCACGTTCATAAATTAACCGGCCCATGCAAATTTTCTTTCTTTTAAAGGAGTTGATGCACTATTTTCAAACACGATTTATTTAAAAGGACTTTGAAACACTTGAAAAAAAGCTGAAAGAATTATCAAAATGCCATGAAAAATAAAAGAGATATGACCTATTGAAAATTTGGAAAGAACATAAACGGAGGCAGCCATCTTGGAACGATGATGTTATCGCGTCTTATTACCATATATGGCATATTGACAAAATACATCTTTTCGCGTAGCTGATTCCTACTCTGAGTAGTTTTATCATCAAAACTCTGCGTAAGTATGCAATTTGTTATATTCCTCACTCAGTGTGAAAGAGTCAAGTGTGGGGTTCGTGTGAGCTGTACTATATATCTCCCAGCAATAGAAAGCCAGTCTAACCAATTATAATCAAGGTTGCACAAGTTTGTTAATTCTGATTCGTTCTTTCGGTTTGTTTGACAGACAAGCACATGTTCTTCCGGTAAATACTGAGCGTTTACAGGGCTGTTCAAATCATATAGCCCGACGTCCGGGACTAGTCCAAAACCAGTCGGGCGTGTCACTTTTTCAAAGATTTCAGTCCCGGACTAGTCCAATTTTAAAACAAGAGGCCCAAGAGGGCCTGTGGACGCTCTACTGGCTAAAACAGCTCTTATAGATTTAGATAGATATAGCTCTCTTCTCCTATAGATTTAACAAAGGAAAATACAATATAGCATTTTTCAACAAATCAAGGGCCATAACTCTGTTATTACTAACAAGATCTAGCTGTTTTTCAAAATTGTCCAAGATTTCATTGATATACCGCGCTTTGCACAACTAGACGTCATACTGAGGCTTCCTGCCAAATTTTGTAGAAATCCAACAAGCCATTTAATAGGAGTAGCGCCTACAAGAAATTTAAAATAAAAATGTCAAAGGGCCATAACTCCCGTCAAAAATCAGCGAACTGGAACAAAAGCGTGAAATGCACAACTAGACATCTTACCGATGCTTCCTGCCAAGTTTCGGCGAAATTCAACAAGCCATTTAGGATGAGTAGCGCCGACAAGAAATTTTAAAGTAAGTGTCAAGTAATTAAAAAGATAATGAAATTTTTTTAAAAAAAAATAAATAATTCAAATCAATCAATAAAAAAATAAATAAAAAAAAAAAATAAAAAAAAAAAATAAAAAAAAAAAAAAAAAAATAAAAAAAAAAATGAAACAACTAAAAAAAATCAAAAAAAATATCAAAAATCAAATGGAAATAAAAAAATAAATAAAAATAAATTAAAAAACTGTTACCCTCGGGGCGCGTCCAAATTTGACAACAGGGTCACCATTTGAACAAACTTGGTAGAGGACCATAAGCTGATGCTACATGTCATACATGAGAGCTCTGTGCCATGTGGTTCCAGAGAAGATTTTTTTCAGTTTTTGCCTATACAAGCCTAAGTAAAACTGTGACCCCCAGGGTGGGGCCAAATGTGACCAATGGGTCACCATTTGAACAAACTTGGTAGAAGACCATAAGCTTATAGCAAATGCAAAATATTAAACCTCTGGCTCCTGCAGTTTCAGAGAAGATTTTTTAAGTTTTTCCTATACATGTCTATGTAAAACATGTGACCCTTGGGGCGGGGTCAAATGTGACCCAAGGGTCACAATTTGAACAAAGTTGGTAAAGGACCATAAGCTCATAGCAAGTGCAAAATATTAAACCTCTGGCTCTTGCAGTTCCAGAGAAGATTTTTTTCAGTTTTTCCCTATACAAGCATTTATGTAAAACTGTGACGCCCGGGCCGGGGCCAGATGTGACCCCAGGGTCACCATTTGAACAAAATTGGTAAAGGACCATAAGCTTATAGCAACAGCAAAATATTAAACCTCTGGCTCTTGCAGTTTCAGAGATGAAGATTTTTTCAGGTTTTCCCTATACATGTCTATGTAAAACATGTGACCCTTGGGGCGGGGCCAAATGTGACCCCAGGGTCACCATTTGAACAAACTTGGTTAAGGACCATAAGCTTATAATAAATGTAAAATATCAAACCTCTGGCTCTTGTAGTTTCCGAGAAGAAGATTTTTAAAAAAAAAACCTATATAAGTCTATGAAAAACTGTGACCCTCGGGGCGGGGACAAATTTGACCCTAGGGTCATCATTTGAACAAACTTAGTAGAGGACCTTAAGCTGATGCTACATGTAATAAATGAGAGCTCTGTGCCTTGTGGTTCCAGAGAAGAAGATTTTTTTCAGTTTTCCCTATACAAGCCTATGTAAAACTGTGACCCCCGGGGTGGGGCCAAATGTGACCCCTGGGTCACCATTTGAACAAACTTGTTAGAGGACCACAAGCTTATAGCAAATGCAAAATATTAAACCTCTGGCTCTTGCAGTTTCAGAGAAGAAGATTTTTTAAGTTTTTCCCTAAACATGTCTATGTAAAACATGTGACCCTTGAGGCGGGGCCAAATGTGACCCGAGGGTCACCATTTGAACAAACTTGGTAAAGGACCATAAGCTTATAGTAAATGCAAAATATCAAACCTCTGGCTGTTGGAGTTTCAGAGAAGAAGATTTTTTTTTAAAAAAAAATCCTATATAAGTCTATGTAAAACTGTGACCCCCGGGGCGGGGACAAATTTGACCCCAGGGTCACCATTTGAACAAACTTAGTAGAGGACCATAGGCTGATGCTACATGTAATACATGAGAGCTCTGTGCCTTGTGGTTTCAGAGAAGAAGATTTTTTAAAGTTTTTTCCTATATGTCTATATGAAAAACATGCAAAACCTCAATATACAAACTTTGGACCCCCGGGGCACGGCCATTTTTGACCCCGGGGACTTTATTTGAACAATCTTGATAGTCTAGGCGTTGGCAATCATTTTAAAAGAAAAACTGTTGAAATCTGTCCAGCGGTTCTGGAGTAGAAAATTTTTTAAGGTTTCAACCATATATGGTAATGGCAGCCATCTTGGATGTAGCGCTGACCTAATTTTAACAAATCTAAAAAGCATTCATCTAAGGATCATCCATGTGAAGTTTGGTCAAAATTAGCCAAGCGGTTTCTGAGGAGAGGTCGTTTGAAGAAAAGTTAACGGACGGACGACGGACGACGGAAGACGGACAACACACCATCCCATAAGCTCTGCTGGCCCTTGGCCAGTAGAGCTAAAAAGAGAAAGTCGGGCGTGTCACTTTTTGAAAGATTTCAGTCCCAGATTTGTCAAATTTACAATGTCGGCCACCTGTCATAAAACAACCCCAGCACACTTCTCAACGTAATCCTTTAATTGCACTCGCTATGTTATGCAATTAGCATCCACAGCGGCGATCATCCAATACCCCGGGCAATTTTATCAACAATCAACCATGCCGGAAGTCCCGCCTCCAAATTACTTAAATTGACAGAGGGCATTGTCGACATTATCCAATCAATTGACCCGATCTATTTTAATCCAGACCCGCTAGCCAATGAAAGTACTACCACATGTAAATCACATGTTTGTCACGTGATTACCTGTTTGTCACGTGGTGAGCTGAAAATGGCGATACACTGAAACAATAACACTAACACGTTGATTAATTCGCAATCAGGCCGATTTGTCGGCAATCTTTCGATGAGTAAAGAAACTCAGGACGTTTGATAATGGAAGCATGTTTGATATGAAACGGTAGGTGTGATTTTTTATTGTTTCTCAGTGTATTGTTGAGCGTAATTGTAACAGACTTGAAATCGGGCGGGGTAACGGTTTGTGCATATTAGTGTACTAATTACGTTCGAAGAATTGAGCTGTCAAACAAATAAAATAAAAACAAAACGAACTGCTAACGTTTACATTTTAAAAATGAGTTTGTTGAACTTTTTCAGTGTTAAAAATAAGGAAAGTTTTCAGAGTGAAAGCGAAAGTGAAAGTAAAAATAAAAAGAGGAAAAATGTAGAATGTGATACACAGCCAATCAAAAAGTCAAAATCATCTGGTGTAGTGGACAAAAACATAAAAATAAAATGTTTATGTTGATTCATATGTTATTTATTTTTTGCATTAGGTAAAATGGTAATAAAGTTAAGAATCTCATCTGTAGCCCCTTACCTATATAAAGTTATGACTTTTTTCTTTCCATTAAATGATTGGCTTTCTGGAACGTCGGTTCTACCCAGGTGCCCGCCCGTGCACGAAAATTGCCCGGAGGGGCACCTGGGGTCTTCCTCCACCAATGGAAGCTGGAAAGTCGCCATATGACCTTAGCTGTTGGTGCGACTATAAAATCCAATTCAATCCAATCCAATCCATTAAATGATTATCTGAACTGTAATATGAAACTCAATATCTATATTGAAATTTAAAAATGCAGATGTGATTCTTACTATTGCTACTGTTTCACCCAATGGCAGTCTACAACCTATACCACTGAAACATACATTAATTGTCTGAAGAGTAAATAAGGATTGTTTCCTTTACTGTGTGTAATGAATTGTAATGAGTATGCAAGACGCAGTTTGAACATATTGAGAAATCGAAAAAAATTCAGGACTTGTGTCCATTTTTTGGGACTATTCACAATTTTTTTGGGACTAGTCACTTTTGACAGGGTGACTAGTCCCGGACTAGTGGCTAAAAAAAATATTTGTACAGCCCTGGTTTACAGAGCACCGATAAAATTCCACAAAAGAAAAAATGTAACAAGAGGTCAATGACCTTGAAGCTCTACTGATAGGTTTTTGATAGCTAGATCAGCATTTCTGTGCAGTTTCATGAAAATCCGTCCAGTAGTTTCAGAGGAGTAGTCGCTATAAGTTTTCATTATATAACTCTATGTAAAGAAAGATGGATGCTGGCGGCCATGTTTAACGTCAAATCAAAATAATTTTTAACAAGGATCAACATCATGTCATACTGATCATTTTAGAAAAAGTCCCACATCAATATCACTTATAGTTTTCAAGAAGTACTCGCTACAAACTCGTTTTTTGAAAATCTATTTTAAGCTGTGGTGGCCATCTTGAATTTCCGGCCACCCTGAAATTTTGCTAGGATCAATAACATCAAGAGCAACATTCCTGTGAAGTTTCACGAAAATCTGTTGATTTATAGTTTTCAAGAAGTAGTCGCTACAAACTTGTTTTTTTGAGAATTTTTTTTTTAGCCATGGCGGCCATCTTGAATTTCCGGCCGATCTGAAGTTTTGCTAGGATCAATTAGACATCAAGAGCAACATTCGTGTGAAGTTTCATGAAAATCCGTCAAGTAGTTTCAGAGAAGTAGTCGATACAAGTTTTCATTATATAATTCCATGTTTAACGTCGAATCAAAATAATTTTCAACAAGGATCAACATCATGTCATACTGATCATTTTAGGAAAAGACGCATATCAATATCACTTATAGTTTTCAAGAAGTCGTCGCTACAAATTAGTTTTTGAAAATTTATTTTTAGCCGTGGTGGCAATCTTGAATTTCCGGTCGACCTGAAATTTTGCTAGGATCAATAAGACATCAAGAGCAACATACCTGTGAAGTTTCACGAAAATCCGTCAAGTAGTTTCAGAGGAGTAGTCGCTACAAGTTTTCATAAATAACATTAATGTAAACAAAGATGGCCGCTGGCGGCCATGTTTAAAGTTGCATCAAAATAATTTTCGACAACGATCAACATCATTCCATACTGATCATTTTAGGAAAAGTCCCATATCAATATCACTTATAGTTTTCAAGAAGTACTCGCTACAAATTTTTAAAAATATTTTTTTAGCTGTGAAATTTTGCTAGGATCAATAAGACATCAAGAGCAACATTCCTGTAAAGTTTCATGAAAATCCAACAAGTAGTTTCAGAGGAGTAGTCACTACAAGTTTTTAATCTATAACTCTATGTAAACAAAAATGGCCACTGGCAGCCATGTTAAATGTCGAATCAAAACGACTTTTGACAAGGACCAACATCATGTCATGCTGATCATTTTAGAAAAGTCCCATATCAATATCACTTATAGTTTTCAAGAAGTAGTCGCTACAAACTTGTATTTTAAAAATCTATTTTTAGCTTTGGTGGCCATCTTGGATTCAAATCAACATGAAATTTTGCTAGGATCAACTAGACTTCATGGGCAACATTTCTGTAAAGTTTCATGAATATCCATTCAGTACTTTCAGAGGAGTAGTCTCTACAAATAAAAGTTTACGGACAGACGACGGATGCCGCACCACGGCATAAGCTCTGCTGATCTCTGATCAAGGACCAACATCATGTTATGCTGATCATTTTAGAAAAGTCCCATATCAATATCACTTATAATTTTCAAGAAGTAGTCGCTACAAACTTATATTTAAAAAATCTATTTTTAGCTTTGGCGGCCATCTTGGATTCACATCAACATGAATTTTTGCTAGGATCAACTAGACTTCATGGGCAACATTTCTGTAGTTTCATGAATATCCATCCAGTACTTTCAGAGGAGTACAGTCATCGAAATAAGGATTTCGGGAAAAAAGTATGTCAAAAATTGAAAAATTGAAAAAACACCAGTATACTCACTATGGGCCTAATATAATAGTAATATTTATTCAAATTTGATATTTCAATCTCTACAATATCGTAAACAGTGCAATTCAAAACAAAAATCGAGGATATTATAACTGTCAGGAGAACATGTAGGACAGACGAGTGGCATTGACATGTTACTCGTCCTTATAGGATGTTTACTTGTCCTGCTCTCATTGTAAAAGTTCATAAGTCAAAGTAGTCAGAAATCATCATTTAACACTATTATATATAAATAAAACAAAGGGAAACATCATAATGTGTTGTTTTTTCTTTATATAAATCAATGAAAATTATGAAACTTTGACCAGTATTATAGATGACTATATTCATATGCATAGTCTATAGTTCACTACAGTCTGCTCATGGCCATTACAGTAGTCAGTGTCTGAAAAGTTGTTCAAAGTAAAGTTGTCACTGGCCCAACAAAAAACGTCTGGGCGACTGCCCAAAATCAGTAAAAAAAAAATCATTTTAATCAATTATTTTCGGAGAACTGTCAACTACCGTCGTCACTTGGTAAAAGGTAGACAACTCTTTATCTCTCTTGCGACTTGTTAGTTACGAACGCAGCGATTGGTTCAAATAAACTACTGAACCAATGAAAGTGCATGTAACATATGATAACTGTGTAAAGTCAAAGAAAATGCAAGACGCATGGTCATTTCTTAAACGCACTAACGCTGCGGACTTTAAAAAGCAGTCAAAGTATGCGAAGTAAGTATTTTTTCTGTTAATCATAAATGTCGACATACGATGCTAGTCGGTAATTTCGATTGTGCGTCAAGTCTGCTTAAAATCAGCGGCGGATTCAGCAATTTGAAAGAGGGGGGGGGGGGGGTCCAAGTCTATTAGTATTATCGGAGTCCAATTTTCTGCGTTTATTAAAGTACTTTAAAGAAAATATACTCATAGTTCCAAAAAGGGGGAATAGGTTCCGATCCCTGTATCCGCCAATTTGAAGAAATCAGAACTTTATGACAGCATGCAAATACCAGCACATTTATTCTCATTTTTCTTTACTTTGTTGACATAAAAAGTTAAAAAATATTTGGGCCTCCAATGTTCATTTTGGGCCAGTGACTCAAAATGTTTACTTGCCCAAAAATTTCGAAGGCACTGGTAGTTACTCTGGCATGGTATTATTTTTTTTCCCTTTTCCTGTGAAAATTCCCCTTAATTTTTTTTTATATATATATTACAAAATGTTAAACTCCAATACAGGAAAACGGCATACTTTTTGCAATTCCCCTTTCTGAAGGCCCTGGACTTTTAGGTGACTAGTACCCTTAATGATTTCCCCCGTGAAAGGGTTATTTGTTTAACATTCAAATACCGTAACGTTCGGCGCATTTTAGAATGTCCCAAAAAGGAAAATTAATGCGTCAATTTCTCAATATCCGGTTGACTTAAATTGCATTTTATCGCTGAATAAACAGAGTTGCAACTATTTACTGCATTTAATCGCTTATTAAACTATGTAAGAACTATTTTCTTTGTTGTTGTTTTTTCTACTAAAATGTTACTCGTCCTCTCGGACGACCGATTCATGGATCTCACTCGTCCGGATTCGAATTTCACTCGTCAGTACGAGCGGCAAATCAACAAGCCCGTCAGGCTCGTGTTCTTGAATATTGGACAAGCCCGGCAGGCATTTTACCAGTCTCGGGCTTGTGCTAATTTCGACCACTGGGAGTAGTCGCTACAAATAAAAGTTTACGGACAGACGACGGACGCCGCACCACGGCATAAGCTCTGCTGATCTCTGATCAGTAGAGCTAAAAACAGGGGCGGGCGGGGATGAGAATCTAGCAATTATGGCCTAACAGAGCATATTTAAACCTGGGTTATCATTCAGTCAAAACTTACCGGACATTACGCATTGTGATATTTTGTGCTTACAGACTATTTTTGTGCTATGAGTAAGGGCTTTATTAATTCATGTAATGAGTTTTTAAAACAAACTTTTTCTCTGAAACTACAAGAGCTACAGGTCTAATATTTTGCATGTTTAATGAGGTTAGGGTCCTCTACCAAGTACTTTTAAAATGGTGACCCTTTTAAATATGGCACAATTGTCACTTATTTTCTGCTTCTTCGGAGTCTGAGGTCAGACAGTGCATCCCTAACAGGCTGTTTTGGAGACTGCGATGCAGGGTTCTCAATAGATTTTAAAAGTGAAGAGTCATATGACCCTTGACTCAAAAATCTCAAGGGTCAAAATTGAAAAAGCAAGAGTCAAATATAAGTCGAACAAATCGAAACGCCGTTTTATAAAACATCCTTTAATAACTTTAATTGTAGTGAATTCTGTAAATATTGTATTACAAAGAAAGGTGTGCAAGAATATATATACATTTGAACTTAAAAAACTACTATTCCATTTTACAATAATGTGTCATTATGTCAAAGATTCCAAAGTTATGTAAGGATGTTTTATAAATTGGGGTCCACATTTGTTAATATTATAAGTTATTGGTGTTATAACACAATCTCTGTTGACACCAATTGTATGTATGTAAATTTGGAACATTAAACAAGAAAACAAAGGACAGTGTATCTTTAATGTATGTTTAATTCTCAAGAAATCTATTCTCATTTAATTAATTTCATTTATTTCAAAAAATAATTCTGCAGTATAGTGCACTCTATATTATATAATAGACGAAAATATACTTCTTTGCACCATTTATTTGTGAATTTAACATACATGAATTAATAAAGTCTGTTACTCGATAGCACAAACGATGTCCGTAATCGCAAAATATCACAATGCGTAATGTCCGGTAAGTTTTGACTGAATGCCAACCCTGGTTAAAAAACGCTCTTTTTATGTACATTTCGCCGATTTATAAATATTTAAATTATCCTCATTAAAACTATATTTCTTTATTCTTTAAAACGTGCGTAAAACAAAATTAACGAACAACAACACAAATAAACAAACAACAAACACAAATAAAGTCAATTTAATTTTGCCGGTTTTACCTGTTCACACGTTTGACCGCTAGCTTCTGTTTTATCGCAATTCACTTTAATTAACCCCCTAATCAATCAGAAGCCGGTAGCAATCAATTAAACAGTTGATCCAATCAAGTCATAATAGTCTTCACCCGCGCAAAGCATCATAAACTTCAAAGATAATCATCAAATTATCAACACAATAGCAGCGATTAGATTACACAGTGACACCATTTACAGACAGGTTATTTCCCCCAAGATGCGACAGCAGCGAATTTGATTGGTCGAGAGGCGATCAAGGTCGTCAGGCAAGGTGTCAATCACTGTTTATGCAGCTGTGATGTAAATAGGTATTGGATTGATGCTTGGAAGCAAATACACGTGCATCATAAAAACGCACAGGTCGTAAATAAGATGCGTCAGAAATGGGTCAAATTGAAATTCCATGCGTCAAAACGCGTGTGTACGCGTCTATTGAGAACCCTGGCGATGACATAAACACACGATTGGAGAAACCGTTATTTCTCGCAATAAACAATCTGCCATAAAACCTAACATTAGCGACTGATGTATTAAAAGTCCTATGATTTATGAAACCTTATACATGTAGTAGACTTAAAGAATATATTGCTGAAAACTCTATTTCACTACAAGTGTATTCATCTAACACATAATCAGGATCAATATCACTATCCTAACTCAAAAAGACTTCCTTACAGTATGACAATGATTACGTACTGCCACTATAAACAGTTTTGATATGAAAAAATATTTCAACCTATTAGATGATAATACATTCTGAATAGCATTGGGTAGTCTTAGACTCTCCTCATTGAAAATGGTAGATATCTTAATATCCCGTGAGAGAATAGGAAATGCATACAGTGCAGTCTGCGTAATTAACATTTGGACTTGGTTCAGGCAACTATAGTTGGTTTAAACATATTTTATTTCAACATTTTTACAACATTTTCAGTACATGATTAATAGGACTAGACCGGAAAAAAAATCTTTTAGAGTTCCTCTCCTTGAAACCATTTTGCGACCATCACCAAAATTTGTTTGCCCGGAAGGAAAAGTGGTTTCCCAAAATGTTTCTTCAAAACTGAAGTAAAAAAAGTACCCAACTGATAAGACCTCTCGATAAACTCCGACAGGTAAATAGTAAATGGCGGCTCATCAGCCTAGACAGCATATTTGAGAATTACGGCAATAAGAGAACAAGCTTCGAGACCCTTTATAGAATGATCCTGGTGCTACACTTTGCAAATTTATGTTGCATCTACATGCATCAGTCTCCCTACAGGCTACATCTGTAGTTTTGACCCTGATCATAAACCAGAGATCTTAAAAGTATTGTATGACTGGTTTATTACGTCTCCCATGAAACACGTGCGCTTGAATCATACTATCTTACTCCTGAGGCGTAACGCAGTTGTATACAAACGCACAAACAAACATGTTTTGACATTTTGTTTGTTTTTCTCACCTTGTATAGTTCCAAATAATCCTCCCAGAAGCAGTAACATCAACATTTCGGGTCTCTTATCTGCCACTGTATCATTGAATCGTAATTAACATCTTCGTCAGTCACAATATGTATAAACTATGTATAAACTTTCACAACTTTCACAACTTCTTGAAGTTTCATAATTTCATTCAGTTCCATCAATCACATTCTTGCGCGCAGACTTCCGGCATGCTTAATTCGAAACTTGCGAACAGTTTATCTGTATAGTTGTATAACTCTTACAGAGAAACGCGTGTTAAATAAATAATGCCAACAATACTTTCACAAGCAACAATCGATTATAAATATTGAGATAAATATTTTCTTGTGCGTAATCATAACAAGCACCTGTTGTGTAATTTGGCTTCAATCAGCATCTCATGACCTTTTGACCTCCTATGGTGGGAGTTTTACTTCCTGGTATCTTTCGGTTAATCCCGGGTTACTCCCGGCGCACGTCCCGGTCGCATCATACTACCACCAGGCACCTTCTATGATGATCAGACATGATCGAAAGCAGTATGGAAACAATTTAAGAAGTATGTCCCCTTTTGTGGAAGACCATTGAAAGTGCATTAACTAAAGTCTAAAAGAAAAAATAGAACTCAAATAATCCTAAATATGTTTACATGTAACTTGCAGTTGAATATTTTTACACTTTTATCTAGCTTACTAGTATGTCTGTTTGTATTGACTTATCAGACCAATTCAAGTTATCAAATAGATCTATGTTGTAGTTCTTTTTATAATTCAAGGGTAGCACTGCCGATATAAATGCGTAGATCTAAACATATTAAAATGGACGTTTCGTGTAAATAAATACTGATCCGTATGCAGATGATACTACCCTTTTTGATACTGGAGTTTCACGCTCTACAATTGAGAGGTAACTTAGTATTAGACAATTTAGCAAATTGGTGCAATGGTATGCTAATAAATACTTCAGTCAAAAGTAATGCTTATTATAAATACTCACCAAAAGAGAGTTTGTATGAATACTGACAACTAATATTTGAATTTAAACAATGATAGCTTAAAGGTGAAATAGGGCGTGTCTTTTGAGTATATATTCGGAAATATATATATATAATATACAATCTGTTCAAATCTTACACTTATAGGGGGGTCTCAAACGTGGGTGTGGGGGGTGGGGGTGGGGGGGGGGGGGTGTGTTCACGTGATCACGTAAAATAAAAACAAGGATCACGTCTTCACGTGAAAATAGCAGAACTTTCACATTTCACGTTAAATGTGGATGAGCAGACGTGAAGCGCTATAGGCTCGAGCTTCTCTAGTCTCTCTAGTACACTGTGTGGGTTGCAACAACAACAAACAAGAGGGCCAATATGGCCCTAAAGCGATCACCTGAGTACTGGCACATTATCGAACTAATTCGAAATCTTATGGTCATATACAATCTGTGCAAGTTTGGTTAAGATTGTAACAACATTGATAATAATAAAATGATATAGACAGTTTAAGACACTGACAAAGTTTGATAAAGATCAAATACAAAATGAAGGTGCTAGAGAGTAACACCTTGGGCAGAGCCAAATGTGACCCCAGGGCTACAGGTAATGTGCTTTGTGGTTTCAGAGAAGATTTTTTAAGTTTTTGCCTATACAAGTCTATGTAAAACGTGACCCCTGGGACAGGGCCAAATGTGAACACAGGGTCACCATTTGAACAAACTTGGTAAAGGACCATAAGAGTATAGTAAATGCAAAATATTAACCTGTGGCTCTTGCAGTTCCAGAAAAGTAGATTTGTTTCAGTTTTTCCCTATACAAGCCAATGTAAAACTGTGACCTCCGGGGCGGAGCCAAATGTGACCCCAGGGTCACCATTTGAACAAAATTGGTAGAGGACCATAAGCTTATAGCAAATGCATAATATTAAACCTCTGGCTCTTGCAGTTTCAGAGAAGATTTTTGTTTTACCTATATAAGTCTATGTAAAACTGTGATCCCCGGGGCGGGACAAATTTGACCCCAGGGTCACCATTTGAACAAACTAAGTAGAGGACCATAAGCTGATGCTACATGTAATACATGAGAGCTCCGTGCCATGTGGGTCCAGAGAAGAAGATTTCAGTTTTACCCTATACAAGCCTATGTAAAACTGACCCCCGGGGCGAGGCCAAATGTGACCCCTGGGTCACCATTTGAACAAACTTGGTAGAGAACCATAAGCTTATAGCAAATGCAAAATATTAAACCTCTGGCTCCTGCAGTTTCAGAGAAGAAGATTTTTTAAGTTTTCCCTATACATGTCTATGTAAAACATGTGACCCTTGGGGCGGGGCCAAATATGACCCGAGGGTCACTATTTGAACAAACTTGGTAAAAAATCATAAACTTATAGTAAATGCAAAATATCAAACCTCTGGCTCTTGTAGTTTTCGAGAAATCGATTTTTGTTTCCTATACTTAGTAGAGGACCATAAGCTGATGCTACATGTATACATGAGACCTCTGTGCCTTGTGGTTTCAGAGAAGAAGATTTTTTAAAGTGTTTTCCTATATATGTCTATATGAAAAACATACAAAATCTCAATATACAAACTTCGGACCCCGAGGCACGGCCATTTTTAACCCCGGGACTTCATTTGAACAATCTTGATAGTCTATGCGTTGGCGATTATTTTAAAAGAAAAACTGTTGAAATCTGTCCAGCGGTTCTTGAGAAGAAGACTTTTTAAGGTTTCAACCATATATGGTAATGGCGGCCATCTTGGATGTCGCGCTGACCTAATTTTAACAAATCTAACAAGCACTCATCTAAGGATCATCCACGTGAAGTTTGGTCAAAATTGGCCAAGCGAAGCGGTTTTTGAGAAGTTATTTGAAGCAAAAGTTAACGCCGGACGACGGACGGACGGACGACGGACAAAGAGTGATCCCAATAGCTCACCTGCTCAAGTTGATCTAAAAGACTACAAAACAAAACCACACACAATCACACACAAACTTGAGCCGTCAGATGTATTCTGAGGCTTTCAAATTGACCCCATTAACAAAAATACAAACAATAAACTCAAACGGAGGAATAGCTTCTGCCATTCTGCAACGGTACAAGCAGATACGATTCTCGCGCGCTATTAGATCTGCGCGCACCTAGCGGTATTATGTTGTACTACCGAGACCATCATACAAATAGTAATAGATTTGGAATCCAGTCAAGGGTGACCTTTTTTGTCAGCAAACTGTATTAGACTAGTTCCAGGCCGACCAGTGCTACTTGTAATGTAGTGAGCTATGTCAGTGAAACTGTCGGCATACCACCAGTCTATCTGCCTATACTCAGTGAAGTACTTCACTGCTATACTGTATCTGATACACGACTCGGCTGATTGTATTGTCCCCGGGGATTCCCCGTGCCAGATGTTCGCGCAAGTACGAAAGTTCAGCTCTCGGGGGAGGCTCGGGGGAGGCTCGTGGGAAGAGGAGGAGGGACACTAAAAAGGACTAAAAATTCACGTTTCACGTCACCTTATCACGCGATCACGTTTTACCAAGACCAAAATCACGGATCACGCTGATATAATTTTCACGCAATCACGCAAAAATATTGTTTGTTTCACGTGTCACGTTTTTAAAAACACCCCGATCACGTTTTCACGCAAAACCCCTTTGGGACCCACTTATTGGTTGTCCCGTTTTCTCACAGTAGCCAATTTTATCTCATAGCGCACACGCTTCGAGTTTCGCCCTGGTAAGTGTCACGTGATCCTGTGACGTGTCATTGGTACCAAACGATTAGCGGTGTAGCATTGTGTTGTATAGTATTGTCTATGTAGGATTACGTTTTATGGTACAATACAATAGATAAAGACAAAATACTTGGTGTTTTTATAGACAATAACTTGACATAGACTTCTCATACAGATAAAATAAGCAAAAAAAAATGACATCCAATTGATGGCTATTGTCGCGAATAAAGGAATATCTTTCTATTGGGCACAGAACTCAATTTTATAAAACTTACATTCAACCCCATATAGATTATTGTAATATTGTATGGGGTGGTGCATCACAAATACACCTAGATAGCATGACCGTCTTCAAAAACGTGCATGTAAGATAACATTGGACTATAATGTTGAGGATGTAGTAGAAAGCATGAAAGAATTAAAAATATTAACAGTATTTGATCGACTATATCTGCGAAAAGCAAAGTTTATGTTTAAAGTATACAGCTCTGAAACCCCTCAGTGTGTAAATGAAATGTTCAGACGTCGAATAGCAAATGAAAAATTACCTGTTTCGAGATCAAAAACAGCCCATAATGTTATCCCCCCACAACCAAAGAAATAAATATTCAAACAAAGTGTTACATATTATGGGCCAGTCATTTGGAATAGCTTGCCAGACAGCTTAAAAAGCTTGAAAATAGTTGATTCTTTTCATTGTAACTTCGTAAAATGGATAAAACAAACATTATAAAGTTATTATTGTTTACTAAAACATCTAGACTAATATTAAAGATTGCGAATATTATATCTAACCCTGAAATTAGTTGAGTTCAGAATATTTGTTTTAAACATATTTATTTTACATCGATTGCGAAACAAGTTCTTACAACTTAGATTAATCACTCTCGATGGCTTCCTGGGTAGAACCAGTACAAAGCAATGTGGATTAATTATCTTGCTCAAGGATAAATAACGTCGCCGCGACGGAGGATCGAACCCACGACCTCTCGATCAGGAGTTCGGCGCTCTACCACTGGTATATTAATATTTAATGTTCGGTTTGAACAATTTGTAAATAGAATACTAGAGAATATAGGGGAGTTAGATATGTACATCAGACAGTATGATTGTATTTAAGTACGCTGGAAGGTGTTAGCATTTTATAATAGGTTAGTTTGTGTTTTGTTATTTTCGTTTCTCAAATAATTAATAACTTTGTTTTTATTGTCTATGTTTTCAGGTATCTACATATATGTTATGATGTCATCATTTTTGTGTGCATGTTTTATGTTTCTAAATTATTATTATTATTATTTGTGTATGTGTGTGATTTTTTTACTTCTGAGTTTGAGTATTTTGAAATCTAGTGTATGAGCAAGCGTGTGGACAGACGCTGAATAGGCGATGGCTGCGTATACAAGGGTGTGTGAGGCTGGCTACTGATATCTTATTCTCTTATTCATTATGTTTTACCAATTTGCCAATAAGTATTGTAAATGTGTAAACATGGAAGATTAGTTTTTAACTAAATGTGTATGACCCTCTGTAAATAAAGTCCATTATTATTAAAGGTTATGTGGCGCCTAACAGGAATGAACGTGCCAGGCTCATTCTCCATTTACACCAAGATAAGATATGGAGAATGGGCCTAGAACCTTCTTACATGCAGAACTGCAGAGTTGCTGCAATTCTATCGTAGACGCGGTGTCATGATACAGACCTTAAATGAGCAAAAAGTTAGACAAATGTACAAATTGACTGTCTAATTGTTTCTGTTAACAGCACATATATAAATAGCCGATTATAGTAATTTCTAAATTTATTCGCAACATTTCATATACTTCTTCGGATCCCGAAGAATGAAAAGATTGGCCGAGTTTTCACGATTGTTCTAAATTATTGTTTACAAAAACAGGGATTTGTAGATTGTTACAGAACATTCTTTAATCTAGAATGTTCCATGTTGGTATATAAAGCTGGCCTTAGTAAAACTCGTCGAGGTTTCAGTATTAGTATGTTACAGAACGATATTTGGTGTTTTATCTCATTGTATGTACTATTTATTTTGCAGATTGTCAATGATAGAACTATCGCTTGGAATTATAATAACGAAATAACAATCAGTTAAAAAAGAATTAAAGATATACTATATATATAGATTACATCTATATATTGTTTCCCCCTACCCGGCCGGCTTAAAACACGAGACTAGATTACGTCAATGTTCCATCTTTTATTTACACACAACAATACTCGATCATATAAATAGCAGTCAGGACCTGAATTATATGTAAGCATTATGAGTACATGAAAACTCTATATAGACATTTTAGGTAAGTCACTACAATCCGAACATTAATAATTGTATTACAACGATCGACTAATACATCTGTACGAGACAAAGACGTTAAAAGTCCTTATGCAATATTATAAGAATCTTTCATGAGTATCCGGTGAAGATGGGGAATTCCAATCCGAGGTATGCCAAGGTTCCGATTAAAACACTTATACCGAGGGTTGGAATTCCCTATCTGAACCGAATGCCCATGATAGATTCTTTTTCTTGCATATAATTGCATAGCAGAGACATGTTGTGCGTCGACGCCGCCATAAAATTGTATATTCCGATTCCTTCCTATATACACTGAACCAAAATGAAAACTTTACATAGACTTCAAAAGTATATATTTTGTTGATAAATGTATATTCGGGGTTACTTTTTTTGTCATCGAAGCTTCAATGCCATTTCGATGTGTTTGTGTAATTTATTGGATAAAAATCAGATATTGCATAATTTTGTATGAACAATTAAGTTGAGAGGGGTCGAAATGAAAATTCCTGAAAAATGAAACTGATCACACAGCATTTGGAAACAAGAAATTACTGACTGAGTGCGCTAAGTGATGTTATAAAAAGCATCAGTAACCAGTGTGACCTCCGTTTTTACGAATGCATTGCAGAATACGTCGCCTCATTGAATTTACGTAACGTTACATGAGCGCGTTTGGAATACGTTGCCATTCTAACAGAAGTGGATTTTGGAGGTCATTTATGGTATCAATTTGATGATTGGACCTGGCCTTCCGACCCAATTCATCCCATATGTGTTCTATGGGGTTCAAGTCCGGGGATAAAGCGGGTCAAGGCAAGACGTTAACGTTATTTTGAGCAAGGAATTGTGTGGTTATACGCGCCGTGTGAGGCCTTGCATTGTCATGCTGGAAAGTGCCAGGTCCGTTATGTTGCATGAATGGTATCATTTTGTTGTTTAAAACATTGATGTAACGTTGAGCATTGACATTTCCTTGGATGACCAGATCAGTTTTCAGATTTCCCATTATCCCACCACAGACCATAATACTGCCACCACCAAATCTGTCTCTCTCCAGAATACAAGAATCTGCAAGTCGTTCACTTCTACGGCGATAGATGCGTATTCTGCCATCTGCATGGCCGACAGTAAACCGTGACTCATCGCTGAAAAGTACCGATTGCCACTGGTTGCGCGTGAAGTGCAAATGACGTCGTGCCCATAACAATCTGGAAGCTCGGTGACGAGGTGTGATAATCTGTCCATTATATGGACGACGAGCACGAATAGGAACTTGGTTCTGTCTCAAACGATTTATGACCGTCTGTGCATGAACCCCGTAACGCCGAGCAGTAATTGTTGCTGGTAAAAAACGATTACGTAGGTGAGTCAACGTGATAACGCGATCAGTACGTAACGTTGTCGCACGTACGCGACCGGGTCTTGCACGATCTCTGACAGATCCAGTAATGTTGTACCGGTTCACAAGATTATGAATAGTCTGTCTGGAGCAGCCAAAATGACGCGCGAGGTTATTTACCATTGACCCCGCCCTGAGCACACCAATAGCTTGGTTTTTCTCATCTTCAGAAAGACGTGGCATCACTAAATGCAAAAGTTTTTTAAAAACAAATTAACTTTTTATTATCAGTGCTGAGCAGCAAATGATTACTTGTCGGTGTAAAACCTGTAAGTGAAACACCTGTTGCTGCGCACGTGCAAAGTAAGGAACACGTTTTTCATGCTTGGACGCATGAATAGACCGGCGATTTTGAAAACAATTGCATAATCGTTATCCGCATTGAAATCGTGATAATCATGTGTAAAACTTACAACAACATGTGAGCTAACAAAACAGATACATGTATGCTAACAAAACAGATATTCAAACAAATAAAGTGTACAGTTTTCATTTTGGGTCAGTGTACACAGTAACAACAGTCTCAAGATACTGCCATTCAATCACATACAGACAAAAAAAAAAACTGGAGTGAACTATTACAAATATTATCTATTTTTTCCTTTGGCCATACTATAGTGAAATGCTCTACCGGGAGATGCTGTACTGATGCATGACTTGAAGAGATAGATAGAAAATATAAATACAGGTGAATTTAAGCTCAATCTTTAAAACACAATATCTTCACACAATGAATATAACAAGAGAGAAACGCCTGATGGCGGTAAACCGCTTTTCTAGAAATATTATTTTTTTAGAGTGGGAGGATGCTTTAATGTTAAACAGTTTAAACCTAGTTTTCATTTTCAGCGCATGTCAGCAGCTTACTGTCCAAATTTTCTAATAATTGCACATGGCAATGCCGAGATATTAAAAAAAATGTTGATGCACGTATAATAAAGTTAAAAAGGTTAACATAACATATATTTTGGAGAAAGTAGGTCATAGTGACCTAGTTTTCAGGGTATGGTCCGTGCTTGATGAGAGGAATGTGCCGTTAAATTTGATGAAGATCGGGCATGGTTATGCTGAGATATAAAGAAAACACAAGATACAACAAAAACAAACTTAAAGAAAAAGGTTAACGTAAGGTATATTCTGGAGAAAGTAAGTCACAGTGACCTAGTTTTCAGGGTATGGTCAGTGCTCGACGAGAGGAAGGTGCTGTTAAAATTTGATGAAGATCGGACATGGTAATGGTGAGATATAACAAAGACTTAATTTCCCCCACCCACCCCCCGCCTGCCCAAACTTAAACAAAAAGGTTAACGTAACGCATATTTTGGAGAAAGCAGGTCATAGTGACCTAGTCTTCAGGGTATGGTTCGTGCTTGATGATAGGAAGGTCCTGTTACAATTTGATGAAGACTGGACATGGTAATGCTGAGATATAACACAAAATATATTTTGGAGAAGGTAGTTCATAGTGACCTAGTTTTCAGGGTATGGTCAGTGCTTAATGAGAGGAATGTGTTGTTAAAATTTGATGTAGATCGGACATGGTAATGGTGAGATATAACAAAAACGTCATTGTACATCCCTGCCCAAACTTAAATAAAAAGGTTAACGTAACGCATATTTTGGAGAAAGTAGGTCATAGTGACCTAGTTTTCAGGCTATGGTCAGTGCTTCATGAGACCCCCCCCCCCCCCCACGCCCCCACACCCCCCGCTGGTTTACGCCAATCTCTCTCTCTATATATATTTGTTGTTTGTTCAAAAAACGGTATAAAATTACTTTGCTAAAATGTGCATTACACATTTACTCTTTCTCTCATGACAAAGAATTATGAAATGTTAGTGGAAGAAAGATAAATCAGGCAACTATGGAAGAATTACACATTTAGGCAGTACTCGTGAAATAAATGCCATAGACCCCTTATTAATACAATATTTACACAAAATGCAATATTTACATTGACTCCTATTACTCCATATTACATAATTAAAATAGTAAAACTCCAATTACAATTATAAGTTCCAGACAACTTCACTCAACAACTGCCCAATTAAAACTAGCCAAATTGCACACGGTCAGTGGGCAAAAGAGCGGGAAAATGGACTTTCCCCGAAAGAAGTTCTCAAATGTCCAGATAGAACAATCCAAGGTAACTTAAGGCAGTTCATGTGTCACCTTAAGGGATATAATTTATGAAATACACAGCTAACTGATTGTTATTGCTTTATTATAATTCCAAGAGATAGTTCTACCATTGGCAATCTGCAAAATAAATAGTACATATAACATAAAATGAGATAAAACATCAAATATCGTTCTGGTTACAAGTATTTAAAGTGGAGTATCTGGTTCATTATTTAAATTTACAAAATATTGCATGCTGTGAATTAAAATATATTGTGAGAGGATAAAAAAAATTGTACTCATCTAGTGACATTGGATTATTGGATTATTTGGACAGTTGGAATATAATGAATGAATACGGGAAAGACGTGAAGTGCAGGTTGATTAAAGGGACACTTGACAAGTATTATTAAAGGGACACTTAACAATGCAGATTAAAGGGACACTTGCTAATATGGATTTGGACTTTATTCGTATTTCGGATCTTAAAGAAATACTTGATCCATTTTTGTATTTTCTGTAAGTGAATATTTTTTCATTGTAGTAGTTAAATAAATGTGTTGATTATATTTTAAAAGTAGTTGTTGCTGGATTTACTTCCTTTCTTGTTACATTTTATCCGTAACAGTACGTGGTTCAGTACGTGGTTCTGTCTAATTCCCAACCACATGGTTATCCTTGACACACACACGCACACACACACATAAACACACACACACACACACACACACACACACACACACACACACTAATAAATAGTACGCATTATTCATACTGCCGAATATGTGTTAAAGGGGTATTAATGATGCAGACTGGCCAAGTTTTAACATTTTCAAGACTAAGATTGTTTTGATTTTTCTTTAATCATAGTTTTATTTGGTAACAGAACTATTTCATTGTTTGCATCCAAGTAGATATGGATCTAATGTAGGATATAATACAGTAAAATATATACTTTTTTCTTCTTTTTTTCATAATTTTTCCGTCATTTGTGACTACTTTTTGTTATCAAGATGTCAGTGGGTATGAGTAAATATGGGTTATAGAAAATAATAAGAATTTTGTTTTCAAATAGTGGAATACATATAAAAGTATATACTGAGCTAATTGTATACTAGCCTCTATGTCATTTATTTGTGTTTGAAGATTTTACAGTGAAAATGCCAAAATAATCCGAAAATGTGTGTAATTTATGTAATAGATAGAGTCTGGTCTCAACAGGGATTTATTTCAATTTTCATCCCATGTCTCAGCGAGTTCGCTTATTTAAACCCCTCGATGCATATCGGTGTTTAAATAGCCGAGTTGGCTTATTTAAAGATGAATGGCCACCCTTTTTGTAGTATTATCAATTAACAAATTTAACTCTTAAAAATCATAGAAACATTTCTTGATAGTACCGGAGAGAAACATATATTTACAACCGCTAGTAAGTTGTATGTAAATATAAGTATTATTTGCATGACGTAGATATTACTTTTACCTCTGTGTGACTGCACGGGGAAATGAGGTAAATCTGAATTGTACACCTGCACAACTAATGCCAGTTAATTGATAAATACATTTACCTGTTGATTAATTTACCTGTTCAAAGTTTTCTACGTCATCAAATAAATCTTATTCTCGCTTTTCACAGATATTGAAATGTGTGAATTACATATATATCTATTGTTGTGTATTGATTTCGATTTAAATAAACATAAACATGTTCATGAAACAAAACATGGCCGGAGAACTTTAAACACAGAGATAGCCCATCGAGGTGTTTAAATAACCAACTAGCTGAGACAGACTATATTTTTTGTAGCATGGAGTACTTAGTAACACTGTGACGTCAGAGTGACGTCCGTACTGTAAATTCCTCTAGCTGGTAGTTGTAGTACGGTGTAGCCACGCCCCTTTAGTTACCCTAAAATAAGCGATTTAATGCTTTGCATTCATCAAAGGAAATGTCACCGACCATGCTACAAATACCAGATAGAGGAATTTAGAGTACGGACGTCACTCTGACGTCATAGTGTTACTACGTACACCATGCTACAAAAAAAAAAAGTGTGTGTGTATTGCTAAGGATTATAGTCCCTCCACCTACGACAGGCGTCCTACCCGACGATTATAGGCACAATGTCTGGACTTTTATCTGTGTGTTGTTGTGTGATGTGATGATATGAAAAAAAGTGTGTCTCAGATCGTTGGTTATTTAAACACCTCGTTGAGCTACGCCCATCTCGATGTTTAAATAAGCCAACTCGCTGGCTCTATCACGGTATAGCCACGCCCCTTCATTTACCCTAAATTAAATGATGTAATGCTTTGCATTCATCGAAGGAAATGTCGACGTCACCATGCTACAGATATAATTAATATTTTAATATAAAAATCTGTACCATTGGCATTTTAAATATTGAGTTCTGCTCAACCCAGGGCTAGAGAGCGTGAACGACAGCAAGCGCTTTTCACTACCGTTCACGAACAGTCAATCAAACCGAGACTGCAATATTATTTGTATTTAAAAGAAATTGGTTCAGGATTAAAAAAGTTAGAGAGCATTTTTTTTACCTGAATCGGGAGGATAAATCTCGATTTCCTGTTCACTTTACCGAAAACGTGCACCTGCTAAACAGTCGATTCCCGACTTTGCACGATTATAAAATTCATATATAATCCTAGACCATTAATTTAGTACAGTCTACAGCATGTTTTAGTAAAACAAAACTTCAGAAAGAGAAGAAATGGATTTGTTTTGAGTGCTAAAAAATAAAGCGTGCATTGATTTCATGAGCAGTTCATCAAGTACCTTAGGTTCAACACATATTTCATATAGCCTTGGGCATGTACGTGCTTTCTGTCAGCATTTGTCATTGAAACAATGGACATCGAAAACAAAGTTTAAAGCATGATTTAAACATCAATTAATGGATTATTTTTCATCCAGCACGTGTTCAAACTGCAATAATTTTCTCAAATGATCGGTTTGCATCCTACCAGGGTCGAAATATAACATATTGTTAATATGTCGACCCTGATTCACATTGTTTATTACCTTAAGTCTAGCCAAAATACTCCATTTCGGGAAAACGGCTCTATACACCACTCACCCACTTTAGGAGGATCAAATGTTACATACAATTGATGTTGTTTAAAAGAAAATATGTATATTAGCCTAAGACTAGCCAAATTCGGTAAATATTATTATCAATTTCGGTAAGTCGTATATTAATTTCGGTATATCAATTTCATTTCGGTAATTTGAGGCACAAGTGGGAGGTGCTCGTCAAAAATCTACTTCCGGCGTCATCGTTGTCCAGGAAATACCACTTTTCAGTCGTTTCTCGAAATTTTAGGTAAGAATTTGGTTGAAAACGGGAGTTGTTGAATAGTTTTTAAGAACCATCAGTTGGAATTGTGCTGTGGACATAATATGAGTAATTTGCGTTGTGAAAATAAGCATGTTCACATAAAATGAGTCGCTTCTCCGATTCGAAAATTATGTTAATTTTTCTGTTCAAATCACAGGCCCTCCTACAGGAGAGAGAGCAAAGGGATAGAGAGAAGAATACTGTTGTAGTATATGTATATATAAATAGAATAATAATTCCACACTCGTTTTTTTTATTTGTTTTACCTCATTAATGGTCTGTGCGTAAATGTCACTCAGCGATTGGATCAGGTATCTATCTTCCTTTAATTCCAAACCCCTGCTGGGGACCTAGGACCAGCACGCGTCTATCTGACATAGACTTGTTAATAGTATAAAAGTAAGTAAAGATTAAAAATAAAAACAACTCTGGGGCCACTTATGGCGAGTCATGTTCTACTATGCTAACTGCAGAGTTGAACAGCTCTATATTGGGTAGGGTGGGGATATCTGAGGGAAGGGCATTCCAGTGAACTATTGTTCTGGGGAAGTATGAATACTTATAATAGTCAGATGTCGTGCCTATTACTCTAAATTGAAGTGGGTGTAGGTGTCTAGATCGTCTGTTCGTCATTGTCATATAGTCCTCAAGCAGGATAGCTACAAGACTGTTGGTGATCTTGTAGCAGAGGGAGAGCCTACTATCTATACGTTGCTGGTCAAGTCTTCTCCATTTCATGGAGTGGAGCATCTCTGTGACGCTTGAAGTCTGTCCATAGTCATGTTTTGCCCAGCGAGCTGCCCTGCATTGGACAGCTTCGATCTGGTTTATGTAACATTCATTGTGGGGAGACCAGACAGTGGAGCAATACTCGAGCTGCGGTCGGGCTAACGTTTTGTAGGCCATAGACTTAAGTGGTTCTGAGTGTAGTTTGATGTTTCTGCGAAGGAATCCTAATGTTTGATTGGCTTTCTTGATGATTCTGTCTATGTGTCACTGTGTGTTCCACGTTAGATCGTCTGAAATGTCAATGCCAAGATATTTTGCTGATGTTAACTTGTTGCTTTGAGTTTTGTATTATGGAGGTAGTATGAAGTGTCTATGGTTTGTTTTAGACTTGGTGATATGGATGACTTGGCATTTTGTAGGATTAAATTCCATATCCCATTTTGTTTCCCATTTTTCTAGTTTGGTTAGATCATTTTGTAGTGTTTCTGATTGTTTTTTTGAAGTGATTGTAATGTATACGGCATTGTCATCTGCAAATAACCTAACCCTGGAATCGACATCTATTGGGAGGTCATTTATATATGCAAGAAACAGTATTGGGCCGAGGACGGATCCTTGTGGCACTCCAGAAGAAACAGGTATTGATGATGACCTGGATCCGTTTACAATCACACTCTGTGTGCTGTTGTCTAAGAATGACTTTATCCATATGAGAGTATTCCCTCTGATCTCATATTCGTTCAGCTTGAGAATCAGTTTCTCATGGCTGACCTTATCAAATGCTTTGCTGAAATCAAGTAGAATCAGGGTTATTTGTTTCTTGGATTGAAGTATACATTTTTCTTCGTTTCAGCAACATTGGTTTACCAAAATATGCTCTACTGACTTGGGAATCCATCAACAATTACAAAAAAATCTCAGACAAGAAGGAGGTCTGCACAGAAAAGACAATATTTACGAATCCGTCATGCGACAGTTACGGAGTGCAGAAAACAATCAATTAAACATTTCCCCCAGATTTAAAACTTATTCATTCATTATGTTTAAATTTATATTTTGTAACAGTGATTTAAATATTTAAAAAAATGCACAACAATTAAAAAATAATAAAAATACTGCGATATTAAAGAACCCGCGATATTAGGAGAAACCACTATACACAAAGAGATATATGAATAATTTTCATAATTTTGATTGGAGAAGTCTGCTGTCCTTGGTTAAATAATTTATGTGATGGATATGTCATGGTTCATAGGCATCTAACAGGTAGATTTATGTACCATTGTTCGGCCTGTTAGCTCACAAGCCCCATTTTGGCTGCACAGTATTTTAGTCCTGTGATCTTTGGCAGTCCCTTCAGGATAGTGACGGGAAAACTCTGAGAAACATGCAAAATTTAATGCTTTTCATGTACCCATGGACATACAAGGAGTATGTCATGGTTCATAGATATATAATGGTTATATCACCTTTAGAGGCCGGTAAGCCCAGATGGTAAAGCAATGGAACAGTAGTCCCGAGGTCCTTTATTCGAGCACCGGTCCAGTTGCACATTTTTTTCAAGCTCTTGCTATGTACAGAGATTTTGTTGAGGGTTTGGGTTCCAGCAAGCTTGAGCGGAATGATATATACTGCTACATAAATACCTTGATGATGTTGGTGTTCAACTGAGGGAACCAAATAAATAATTTAAGTACATTAAATGACAGATTGAATACCATAGAAATCACATGCAATTGTGTAATTACTGATCATTAGTTTCCAATTCAAACTAATGGTTAAGTAAATAATATATGAGATTTTTAAAGGGAGTACATGAGGATTGGTATTTTATTTTTTTTAGAATTGTTCATATACATTGTTTCTGTAGCAAATGGATAAACACTAAACTTAATGAACCATATGATAAACCAACAACAGAAATTACATCGATCATACAAAATAAAAGATCTGAAGAAGGTGGTTCTATTTGCTAAGTGCCAGAGTTAGCTATTTTAAACTTGATGGTAAAAACATTGCAATGTATTGAAACCTGAGCATCTAGATATCGCCCCACATGATAGCTATACTCCATCCATTTTTGAGAAAAATCTTTAGTCAAAAAGAAATCTTTAACAAAATGTAATTATTTTATATTATATATATATATATATCTATTTGTTCTTTTAAGAAATGCAATAATGAAATAAAGAATTTGCAAGAAGACATCAGAGATGACAGAGTGTAATGACAGGACTCGTTAAAGATACCGAAAAAAAAATTGGAAGATGTTATATGTGAACAAATCAGCTGAACAGATGAAATACTTGTGACAGAATTATTGGATGTTAATACATTAGTTGCAGGTTACACTATTGTGAGCATTTGTTTGTCTACTGAACGTATCGAGTGGCTGCTGCTAATTCTGGAAGCGTGAAGATGGAGTACTCAGTCCAGCTGAATGGACAGATGATTAGCCAGCCCAACTCTGGGGACACACTTGAGGTAGGTTTTATATAAGTAATATTTATAGCATTATTTTTCAGGTATATGAGATTTGTACCACTTCTCGAGGGCCGTAGGCTTGAGAGTGCAGTATAAATTGCATATACGAGAAATATGCTATACATGTTTTATATCATAACAGTTTATACCATAACATGGCTGAAAAATACTGGCAGTTATTGCATGGGTTTCAGGTTTATTAAAATTATATCATAAATATTTAAGCAGGAACAAAGGAAAACCATTAGAGATACAGTACAATACATAATTATTTATAAAAAAATAATATGAGAATTTAGGTTGGATATAAATTAATATGCAGACATGGATCTATTCACCATTGGTCGAGGTGTCTCAAATCTCTGAACACTTATGAAAATATAATTATGTGGGTTTCACATATAAAGAAAGCCTTAATAAATGTATATTAAAAAAATTACCAAGTGTTAAAGAAGTATATTTAATAAGGTTGAAGCTTAATGTGCAATTAGGGATTACAGTTTAAACAATGATTTAAAGGCAAAACTTTTAAGGTCGGAGGCAATAATTGTTTGAAAACACATTATTGTTTTTCATTTTTGTCAAATTAGGAGGCGGTGATCCTAAAATACAAAAAAAAAAGCAAGCTGGCCTAATTGTACTACCGGTATTTCATTATAATATGTCAAGTAAAATATAATATTTTTGTTTTCAAATCTAGGGTAACAAGGAGCTACCCCAATTGTCTAAACTCAAAGGACTGAACAAAGATGATAAAACTGAAAATGCCATGTTGCGTTCTCGCATTGACGAGCAATCCCAACTTATCATGATTTTGAAAAATCGTGCGGATGAATCGTACCAGAAAATACAAACTTCGGAACGATTAAACAAAGAAATGCAGGAATTCAGGGACAATGCTAAAGAACAAATTGAACAGGAGATAAGAAAGTTTAACATTCTCGACAGTCGTTTTAATGATCTCGCATCAAACCATGAGGAAATTATTAAATACAAAGATGAATATAAACGTGTGAATGCCGAATTACGGCTTGAAAATGATAGACTCAGAGATGATAATGCCAAACTTTTCTCGAAAGCAATACAAGAGAAAGACGAGACAATATACACATTGGAAGGGAAGTTAGTCACTGCCAAAGACAATATTTCAGCTCTTGATACTAAATACAGGTAGGTCACAACTGACGGCTTTTTGAAAAGCTATTCCAAAGAAGGATGCAACTACATGTTAGAGGTTAATGAACTGAGTTAGTAATGTTAAAATATGGATTGTAATCCAAAAAGGTATATTTTAACTGTGTGTTGTGTTTGTCAGGGGCGTACCTGGGCATACGCACTGACGCACGTGCGTACAGGCTATTAAAGAAGCAAACAAATAAAAAAGGCTATAAATGCGAAAAATGCAATAAAAACTGAAGGAAAAGGGGGGTTAGGCACATTTGTGAATCCAAAACTCGATGGTACGTATACCTAAATTAGCCCCAGGAACGCCCCTGTTTGTCATCTCTTTGGTTCCTGGGCAAGAATAGGGCCACTGCTTATCCAGACAGAGGGGTAAAATCCCCCCGAATTCATGTTATTTTTTGTAATTTTTGTCATGATCATTATAGGAACTAACCTGCCAAATAACAGCAAAATTACCCTACAAAACCGTTTTTAAAATCTCTATCCAGGTGTTCAAGTCATATAACATTGTAATGTGCTGATGAAAAGCATAGGTTTATTCATAGGTTCTTAAAATACCTGTGATTGAATGATTTAATATTTGTAAAATGAATTATGAGTTGGTAACTCTTAATTTGGTGCTCCAGTTTTGGGGTTTGATCTTGCTAGTTAAAGTCAGTTATAGTGTGTCTAACTGTCTATCAAGTTTTGATTCTCAGAATATGGAAGTTATATATATACCTCGTCGTCAGTGTGTTTAGAAACGGTGTAAAATTTGTCTGTTGATGGCGGGATAGGGCCTTTAAAGGTCTTCATCATCATCCCTGTATTCTTTCAGGTGCTACTTGAGTAAACGGTGATTGTGGCTCCAGTGAAAAATGGAATATTTAAAGGTTCAGGCCCTTTCTGCATATTGTTTATCTAGATGTAAATGGAGAGTGTGCCTGAAATGTTCATGATATCATATAACCAGTGTATTAGGCAGAAATTCAAGAACCGGGTGTGCAAATATGCGAATAGGGTGTGCAAAACAATTTGCTAACAGGCATTATGCGCCAATTCACGACTTTGGGTGTCTCTGGGGTAATTTATTTTCACAGATAAAGGTTAAAAAGGTGCATTTTAGATCATCTTTCTTCTATAAATGTATATAAAACATAACAATATTGAGACAGTAAGAGTTTGGAAGTGTTGCTTAACAAAAAACAAAAAAAAACAATTTTTTATTTTTACCCCACCCACTCCTGCAAATATTGGGCAAAGGACGGCTGCACGGTTGCTGACTAATACACTGCATATAACATTTTTATGTTATTGAACTGTTAAACCCTGTTAAAATCTCTTTACTCTCCAAAGTTACCTGTCCCATTATAAAGTTTGTATTTAGTGTTTAACATCGTTTTCCAGAGCATAAAATGCGAGAACGGTCGATTTTTATTGGTGGAGGCAGACCATCTTCTTATTCCTGGATAAAACAAGTACTGTATAACTCCCGCCATTAGTAAGAATCAACACTTTCTCACAAGTTGAGATCCCAGTGGGATTCCAAACCATTGCTGTGAAAGGTGAGAAGGTACAATGCAACGTTGTTAACCTCTCGACCACGGATGAGCTGTCCCATTATAAAATATGTTTAAACCATTGTTGTTTTTTTATCAGACAAGCTGTCCAGGAAGGTCGCATTAAAGAAGAAACATTACGGAACGAACTTACGTCATTACAGGAAAGATATAAAGCTGAAACAAAAGCATTACAACAGAAACTCAATGATGCAGAAGAACGATTAAAAGGTATAAACCACATCATTTTAACCAGTTTGGCTATAAAGTTTGAGAAATCGAGTTTGGTGTAGGTTTTTAATTTTTATTACACAACACCTGTTTTGGTGTAACTAGAAAACTGGAAGATATAAGCATCTAGCAGTGGAGGAAAGACTTTGTCCATTCTGTAAAGATACTATTAAGACAAAATCTCAGATTATCTTAAATTGTCCTATGTTATTGATGTTAACCTCTTTCAAATTGTATCTCATGGAAGAATAGAGAATGTCTGTTATACACAAATTTAGATCTTATAAGTATATAGTTGCCAAAACCTGCATTTTTAGATGCCTGCATAGCATGGCAGACACTTAGGGATCACTTTGTCCATCATCCCTACAGTTGGTATATTTTTGACGTTCAACAGGTAATAATATATATTACATGCAAGTGCAAAAATAGCACAAACATGCAACTAATCATAAAAATAAAATGGAGCAAAGGAAATTATTTCTGTGTGTCTTTTTGCAGGTGCTAATTACAAACTTCAGAACCAGATTGATACAAGGCAGAATGCAGCCCAGGAGGCGACAAACAAGATACAACAGCTGACCAAGGAGAAAGATGACCTTCTCGAACTGGCCATGCAGCGGGGGAAAATTATACAGGTATAGTTTATTTCTGTCATGTCTGAATCTGTCATGTCTGAATCAATCAACAAGTTTCAACAGCTAACCAAAGAAAACAATGATCTTCTTGATGTTGCCATGCAGCGGGTCAGAATTATACAGGAATATGTTATTTTTGTCATCATATCTGAACCAAGATGTCCACAGGACCGCTTTGGTTATAATTGCTGTCGTACAAAACTGAATGCTGAATTGCCAACAAGGTGAATTGGCAAAGCTACACAATGTTGCCAAACAGAGAGTAAAGGTTATTCAGGCATTAAAGTCCCTATCCCGCCATCAACAGGCAAGTTTTACAAAATACACTGTTTCTAAACCTACCGACAACGAGGTATATACATATAACTTACATATTTTGAGAATCCGCACTCTATAGACACACTATATATGAACGGCTTTAGTCAGCTAGGCATCATAATTCATTTACGTACAGGTATTATAAGAACCCGTGATATAAACTATGTTTTTAATCGGCACATATACATTATTTTATGACCTGAACACCTGTAAACAGTTTTGTAATTTTGCCGTTTTTTGGCGGTGTAGTTTCTTTAAGTTTCCATATGAGTGTTACAGTACAGTGTGTTGTTATTTAAATGTGCCAGCCAACCATGTATTGGTCAGTTTAAGGTTTCTATTGTCAGAATGACCAATTAATATCTGGTTGGAAATCGGCTTATGATGCTGATGTCGCCGGGCAACGTTCTTATAATATCTTAGGTAATAACTTGAATTTGTATGCGTTCTTTTCATTCCGGATGCCATATTATCATGACGGTACCCTGTGTAAATCCTCTGGCACAACCTGTCACTTATCTGGGAACTAGGTTGGATGTATTGACCAATCAAATGCATCCATTTCAAGTTGATGCAGACATATTAACGGATCAATAATTAATGAAAAGAATTGAATTGTGTTTTAAGGCGCACCAACACATGAAAGGTTATATGGTGCCTAACAGGAAAGAACGTGCCAGGCTCATCCTCCAATTACCTCAAGATAAAATATGGAGAATGGGCCTAGAATCTTGTTACCTGCAGAACTGCAGAGTTGCTGCAAATTTTGTAGTAGACACTCCATTAACGATGGAGCCACGTTTCCATGTTTGCATATCATGATAAAGACCTTGAATGAGCATGATAAAAACGACAAAATAAATAGTGGTGTTGGGGTGGGGTGGTGGTGTCCTACCCCTCTGCATGTGACGGTGTGAGATTGCAGTGGTTGTACCCTACCCCGGCAACCACATGGGGACATTAATGAAAAATGTGATTGTTTCAGTCAATTTAAATACTTGTTTAACTTTAATTAATCACAATTTGTTTGTTATTAAATATTTTAAAGTAGACTTTGTTTCAAAATATCAGTTAAAAACGGAATTGATTAACCATGGGTTTAGTTTCTCTAGAATATCTATACTGTACATGCCCTCAATTATTTTTCGCTGGGTTTAATCAGAGGTACGATTGGGGGACCGTTATAACACGATGCAGAAAAGATGCGAATGATTATCGGGTTCTACTTTAATAATTCCTAGTATTATTTGTCTTCAAAATTGTCGAAGTGTCATGATAAGCCATGCAAAATAAACACCGTGAATGTTTGTTTACAAATTTCATTGATCTAACCATATTCTCGAAACTGGCTCAGCTAAAATCTTATGCTCAAGCTCAAAATTCATATATTTCTTTTAGCTGTAACTTTTTTTTCAGTGATTGTTTTTCTTCTCGAAACTTTCAGGACATTTGTAATTGATGATTATCTCGATTTGTGTAAAGTTTCAGGTCATTCCATGACCGTTAAGTAATATTTTAAATTTTTTATAGCTGAGCTTGAGTCTGAGATTTCGACTCAAACGTTTTGAGAATACAGGGCCTGTTCTCGGAATGAACAGATTCCCCTAGAGTGAATAAAGAACAGTTGTTTTATGCCTTATTGAAAAATAACAAAAGCAAATTTACACACATCACTATCAATGATGTTTTTTCCTCTCCGTTTTACACAGAAAGAACAAACTGATAATAAAACGTTAAAGAAGAGAATTGAAGAAATGGAGAAAGCTGTTCGAACAATGGAGGAAAAGTTTGAGTAAGTCATTACATTTAATACGTCCATAGTTTTAAAAAATATAACTATTGGGGCTTGTGTTAGCATAGCAGCAATATTATGTTTACTTACAGCTTTCCATGTAGATATTTTAAACATCTGGGAAATAATAGTTTAACTTGGTTATTTTATCACAGATTTTACTAAATAAATTGTGCATTACACTCAACAATGAGTAAAATGATAATACATTTTTAACTTTTTTCGAAATGTTATCAAAATTATTTTTAAACTAGCATAATGCTTTGAGTTTTTTTAAGATTCAAGATTGCTGTGTGTCCCTTTAAAACTACAGAATGCCTGAAATGGTATTTTACATCCTGTTAACACGCCATATTAGGTTAAATTATCCCGCGAAACAAAATTATCTCAATTTTGTTTTGGTGGTTGATAAGTTTGTGCACGCTAGTTATTGCATAATGGCTCTTTATTGTTAGAAAAATTACAACATTGAACAAATATATCAGTCAGTGTAGCGGTTATATCTTCATGTGTTAAAACACAAATAACAGCGCAATGTCCCTGGTTCAAATCGTGCTTAGGTTGCACACGATTTGAACCAGGGACATTGCGCTGTTATTAGTTTTTCATGAACTATAACCGGAAGAAGTATATTTATTGATGTTACTTGAATAACACTTAAATGTGATATTTAATGCATTGATTTCTTTATAATATACAGACTTTTTTTGCTGTCTCAGAATTGAAACTTATTCATACTATGAGTTAGTACCAGATAAAGTATAGGGTCTGTAATGTTAAGTGTGGTGAAAGTATTTGGAGATTCATGAAATGTTATGTAAAGTAGTTGTTTCAACAGTTGGTTAGGACGTTTAGTTTATATGAATGTTTTTAACAAAATTATGAGGGTTTTCTAGAACTTTTTTTATACGCTGAGCATCAAGACTACTAGTGCCATTTTATAGAATCTTTGGCATGACCTGGCCGTGGATTGAACCCATGATTTCCTACATGTGAGGGGTCTCTAAAACATCTTACAGTTCATTTAATTTAAGAGAGAACTGCAAATGAAACACACCCCTGTATTGCTTTTAAAATTCCATTTGTCAATTTTCAGACGTGAAGCTGCGGCAGTCAACGCAAACAGACAGGTCAAAAAACTAAAAGATGAATTAGATGATGCAGAGTTGAGGGCAACAGGAGTTGGAAAGGTAAGGAGCTTCATTGCCCTTAAAGTAGCTAAATATAAGGCATATTCACCTATTAAAAACATTAAATGGATAAAGGCATCATTAACAAATCCATAATCAAAGATGCTTTAAATGATTCTTGAGTTGGTAACTGATAATTTATTTCAAAATGTCAGTAATGTAGATAATAACAAATACAGATATTTTGCCAGTTTCATTGTTAATACAGGTCATATTACAGCATGAAATAAATTTAGCACAAAATGCATATCAGTTTCCATTGACAGGCTACAAAGCCATGTATGTTCGGTGTCAATGATAAAGAGACATTGATTTGATAATTAATAACCCAAAAAGTCGTTTTTAAACAAAGTCAGCAATAAAAATAAAGCAAGTATAGTTGGGAACATACTTTTATAGGTTATCGAAAATCATTCTGATTTCATTGAAAAATGGGGTAATTTTAAAATCTCGAAAGGAATGTTTTTGTTTTAAGAATAACAGTGTTTTTGAGCATATTTGGCCGTTTTTAAATAAAGACAGAATGGGCAATTCTTGTCAATGTCCTATCATAAGATTTGTTCAAAGCAATACCTTTGTATAAGAATTAAGTATTTTTTTTATATATGGGAGGTAATTCTGATACTTGACTAAGAAAATAATAAATAACACAATTTTTGGAAAACACATCCTTACTTAGCATTTCTAAATGCTTTCAAATGCTTATATCAATGTTCATATGATTGCTTAAATAATCTATGTCCCTTAAAAGTTGTGCTAAACTTTCTTTGTTCCCTAGATTATTGATCACCACATGTTATATACATATATATTATCACCATATGTTTAATCATCAATGTTAACCATTGATCTAGTAATTTAAAATAGAAACGTTATTTTTTTTGTAAAAGCTTTTATTTATGTATCATAATGCAAGACAATTTATTACAGATATTTTGTAGGTTATAGTTTAGATCTAAGTATATTTATCTATCTTTATTAAGTTTACATGTTTTTATATTTGGTATATTTTGTTGGGAAGGTTACATTATAAGTTTGACTTGTTGGGAAACATAAGGTACTGAATACAAGTATTTAAACTTTTATTTTGCTCGCGAACAGACAAAGACGTGACCATGACTACGGTAAAAACATTTGTTTCCTCTTCAGACGCATGATCATTGTTAATTTCACGAAAACAGATTCAGGAAAATGTTCACTCAATGTTGTAAACAGTTCTGTTATCTGAAGAAATCCGGCATGCCACATGTACTTATAGCTACTAATGTCATATATTGAAATGGGCAGTGGAACCAACAGGGCTTGAACCTGGAACTTTCCAAATCTACAATAACTAAAAAAGAGAAGTAAATAAAGCCTAGATATAAGTATTTGAGATATTATGAACTATTGTTTATGACTTTTTATTCATTATCCAAGATTAGTTAAATTTGAAATAATATACCCTGCAAATGTATTTGTTTTGACAGGGTAGCAGTACTGTAAATAGAGGATCTTATATGAGGTGCTCATTCCTTATTGAATTTATTAAACGAGTTGGCAAAATCTACAATAACAATTTTTGCTAACAGGTTTAATAAATTCAATAATGAATGAGAACGAATGATAGATTTCTATTGATCACATAATTTATAACGTCACATTACGTCAGAAAACGTACATTAACGTGATGTCCATGACGTCATTAACGTTATGTTATACCACCAGTGGAATATCGAAAATATTAAATGATGTTATTACACTTCCCACACCGCATGTTATGTGATAAAACGTAATTTGAACCAGTAAAACCAAACACATACATCCAGACTGAAAGCTTAACATGGGCTATCTCAGTTCTAATGCAAACCAGATGTTCGACGGTCGCACATTTAAGACGTCAACCTATGGAATAGCATGTTACAATCTAGTTGCATTAGAATAAGTCATACGGTATTTTCTCACCAGAAGCAATCACATTGTGTGTTTAATGCTCACTTGTTGTTGTATAATTTTATTACTTTTTTAGTATCTCTTATCCTAAATGATTGTTAATTTGGTTGACGAGAAAACAGTTCTGTGCAGTGCTGAGTTAACCATTTTATTCATGTTTTACATCTATATAGAAAATTTATTCTTCTTTATCTGTTAAATGATGCACTTCATTGGTAAGATCGTCCATCGGATGGAGACGTAAACCGGGTGGTCATATGATACGGTCTATCCTCGGAGCATGTTAAAGAACCATAGGAATCTATTCGATATAAGAGTAGGGCACGGTTCTCAGATTCCTATGTATCCTTCCCTCTCTCTGGGGGCGGCTCTAAATAACCTAAACTTTGTCGATGAGCCGGTTAAACTCCCCCTAATAAATTCCCCAAAATAACACCACTCCTTTTCTACGAGGGTGGCATTTATATGGACAAACTTTTTTCTTTCAAATTATGAGGTCTGGTTTAGAGAAAATATCACTTGCCAGTAGCCTGACTTGAGGTCTAGTTAGAGAACATATCACTTGCCAGTAGCCTGACTTGAGGTCTAGTTTAGAGTAAATATCACTTGCCAGTAGCCTGACTTGAGGTCTAGTTTGAAAAATTCCTCCCCACAAGCATTTTAGAGGTACCGGTATATCATTTTTTAGCCTCATAAAACGCCCCATTTTGTATTTGGACATTTAAACAGTGGTATACAGTTTTTAAAGATAGGATTAATGAGTGTCCAAGCAGTCCTTGGTAAGAATGCTGCAGTATATTTGCAAAAAGTCTAAGTCTGGTTGGTAGATAGGAGTGATTTATAGAAGCAGTCTGTTTGCAAATAGTCCAAATGGAGCAGTCTGGTAGTAGATAGGAATACTTTATAGAAGCAGTCTCTTGTGGTCCAAATGAAGCAGTCTGATGGTAGATAGGAATAATTTGTAGAAGCAGTCTATTTGCAAATAGGAATTGTCCAAATGAAGCAGTCTGGTGGTAGATAGGAATATTATTGGAAGCAGTCTCTCGCAAAAGGAAATATTAGTCCTTATTAAGATGTTTCTCTTAACATATAGGAATAATTATAGAGAAGAAGTCTCCTTGCAAATAGAAATAATGATATCCAAAGGACCTCTTTGTAAACAGGAATAGTGAAATGTCCTAAGGAAGCAGTTCTTTGTGAATATTATTATTGAATGTCCAAATTAAGCAGGATCATTTGGAATATGAATATTGTAATATCCAAATGCAGCTAAAGTCTCTGAGATGTTGTCAGTAATCATTAATGGTTTGATGTATATATGTACAGGCCTGCCAAATCTGCGGATAAAATCCAGATTCTCCGAATTTCTCACTTGCTCTCCGGATCTCCGGATTTAAGTGGACAATCTCCGGATTTTCCATCAAATGTTATTTTTAATTTTTTTTTTCATTAACAGCTATATATGTTCACAGTTTATCAGCTATTTCCTGCATTGGCCTCTGTTACACTCACTAATAAGAGATGTCAAGGAGAGTATTTACAAGTGTCAAATCAATGGGGGCCATCAGTGTAATACTTTGTATTTGCATTTAGCACTCATCTTTGTAAAATATTATGTGCACTCCCATGAAAAAAATCTAATCTAATTACAAAGCCATCCCTAAAAACCCATGCTTATCTATTATTTTCTATTACTATCAAATAATGCATAAGAATTAATTACAAAAATATAATTTCAATTTATGCTTTAAACAAAAAAAAGAGTGCGAACATTCAAGTCGGGCGCTAAAATTTGAATCTTAAATTTAAAAAATGTCAGGATTTTGTATTAAAAAGTTTTGGCAGGCCTGTATGTAAATATCCAGGCTTTTTTTACCTTATATGAAAGCCCTCTTCCCAACTGAAAACTTGACTGTTTGTACTTGACTACTTTGCAAACTGTGGCAGAAATTCTTCACAATCAGAAAGCATCAGTCTTTCAGAATTTGATAAAAGGCATTAATTTTACAATAGGTTTTTGTCTGTTAAGTCAGTTCTGACTGAGAAGTCAGTAGTTGGAATAAATAATGGATGAAAGTATAAATAAAGCATACTATTGTCATATTTACTTAATTGATGAAATCTTGCATCTTTCCCAATAAATACTGATAAAGGTGATCCTTTGGGAGCAACAAACACAATTAGGAGAATAAAGCAGCAGACTCGGTTTTATTGAGTCTGTTCATGAGAGGTAATGTTAGAAGCAACACCTCTCATGCTCCCTAGCACCGGCTTAAGCGGTATTCTACTTCAAAGCCACCTATATTGGGCCCGTTGATCCCAAAGGACCAGTAAAAATAACACTACTGATTCGTAGCACAGGGAGACTTTTTACAGCCGCCACACTGCACTAAACGAAATGAGAAATAAGTAACTGTTTTTTCCCCAAAATGCACACAATTTTGAGAAAAACAGCCCCTTCATATTTTAGTAGACTGCCTGGTGCTGTGTTTGTAGCAAATGTCTTATGAGATTTTTTAAAATCTACTCTAATTAGATTTATTTTGGGAAGCAAGTATACATGCACGAGTATATGACCAATTTTTTTTGTTTGTCCATCACAACCGTTGGCAAAAAACATTATAAAGGTTCATCAGTTTTATTAAAATTTCAAGCAAATCTTATAATACTGATAACAAAAATGTTTGTTTATGGTCATGTTTATGGTCATGTGAAATGCTTCATTTATCATATTAATTTAAAAATAATTAATGTAATGGATGTACACTCTCAAATACATTCATTTCTGCTGTTGTATTGTTAATAACTTTATCATAAAGATAAATTAAACGCATTTTCAGGAAAAGAAAGCAAAGGGAAGAAGCTGCAAATTGAAAAGAATACCCATCACAAATGGACATGTATATGGTGTTATAAAAACTCCCTTGACCACTTGGACAAAAATGTTGCGCGATGGGACATGACGGGACGTTACTGACAGCGTGATTCCTATATCGCCCCACTTCACTTTGTGAAAAAAAGAGCGTTATTCTGAAATAATCCTCAGTCTCTGTAATTAATGAAATATTTTGACATTAATTTAAATATTGGTGTCTTGAAATGGGTTTAATAAATGCGTTTAATAAATTAAGTATTAAATAGGCACAAATGAATTTTCATTATTGTAGTTGCCTATACAACACATTGTCGTATGATGACGTCATATGGTTGTATGCTGATGTTGTATGTTGACTGGTTCTTCTCCGTACGCCAACAAACAACGGCACTAAGTCGTTGATTTCCGTAATCCGGTATTTCAAATGGTTACAGAAATCAATATTTTTATTTTTCCTAATGTAGATCTACTGTGAGAAATAAATCATGGCTTTCCCCCAGTGGCCTACTTTGCCATGGACCGTTCCAAGGCGGTAGCCCTATTGTCAACCGTTTCGTGTTTGTGATGTTGTTTGCATTTATTGTTACTTTTTTGCCTTCTTGTTAGTCTGTTTGCGTGTTTGTTTCTGTGTTTTGTGGTTGACTGTCCTCCTTGAATGCTACTTCCCCTGTCCGATCTTTTTATATTTCTTATTACACTCCCACATCACAAGTTATGTGATAAATAACATTATATACTTATTTAACGATTATTCATTGCCTCATTTACTGGGAAACACAGTTCAGACTTTGTCCAGAAAGTGGGTGCTGCACAAGTAAAGGTAATACATCAGGTAAATAAATGTGATTGTACTTCACATGGTAACTGTGTCCGCATTCTGTGTGAAAGCTTTCACAACACTCACAGTTATGGTTAAGTGTTTACTTAAATCCTCCTCGATTGTGCGATGACTGGGCAGATTGTGGACCTATGATGAAGTCTTCCTAAATCCTCAAAGAACGGTATCATTTGATGTTTTGATGTCTTGTTGTACCTCTAATGCTTTCACAACACTCACAGTTATGGTTTAGTGTACTTCTGCCTTTCTCTGTTCCGATCTTTTCTGACATACTCTTCCAGCCATCTTGAAACTAATCTTTGCAGATGACATTTCAAACATAAAACAACAATATTTACAATGTTAAAAAAGTAAACTACCAGTACTTAGCGCAGTTGTTTTGGAGTTTGAGAGGTTGAGAAATTGTTATCACTACCGCTCATGAACAGTCTCAATCAAATCAAGACTGCAGTATTTTTATATTTACCGTATTTTTCAAATTTCCCTTTCATTCTCTTTTTATCGCTATATTCAGTAATAAATTGATTTGGAAAGAAATAGTTATTTCGGTATTAGTGTGAATTAGAACAGGGCCCTTCAAACAATATTCAAATTGTTCCATATTCTCCCACCCACTAAAACATACGCTTTATAGTCAGAGGGGTTGGACATGTGAGCACCACTTGGCCATTGTTGTGAAAAGTATATGTCACTATATATCAACATTGCTATTGTTTTTATGTATTTGTTTAATCAACACGGAAAAATTGGTACTTGGACATTTCTCAAAATGTTACAAACTGCATATTCTTTGGGTTACAAGTCTTAACAGAAAACAACATTTCTGCGGCCTAGAATTTTAAATGAAAATACTTACCAACTATCACTTATGGAACTTGTTAAAAAGTTTATCAGAATAGCTTATGACCCTGTCATTTTGCAAAAGACTGCATGTTTAGTGACCCATTTACAGTTTGCCACTATGCTTTCCTCCTTGATTGTGTGATGACTGGGCAGATGGTCTACCTAAATCCTCAAAGGACAGTATCATTTGATGTTTTGATGTCTTGTCATACCTTTAATGGTTTGTTCTCTTGTTGCTTTGACAACTGCCAAATCATTGAGTACTTGCATTGTGGCTTTCTAGGCTTTTGTTTTTATTTTTGTTTATTCGTATATATATGATCATCTATGTGTTATACTTATATTTCCTATTAATGCTGACTTTTTTGTTAGAGAGAATATTATCATCCCAATAAAATGGGACAACGTAAATCAGGTTATTAACCTGATTTACGTTGTCCCATTTTATTGGGATGATAATTAGTTAAGAATGAGGTTTGGTGCACCCTGGAACCTGGTTTGAACCCCCAGCGGCCTTTTTACCATGGACTTTTCCAAGGTGGTAGCCCTATTGCCAACCCGTTTGTGTTCGAAATGTCGCATGCTTTACTTCTTATTAACATTGTAATTGTTGTGTGTGTTAGTGCATGTTTTTGATTGACTGTGTTTTGTGAAAGCTGCATTTCCCGTTCGACTTTTATACCTATTTCTATTTTAACTTTTAAGGACTTTGATAAACAATTTATTTGCATTACACATTTTTATCATGTCTTGCAGGAATTTGATGCGTACAAGAAGCACACAACAGCGTTGTTAAAGAAGGAGAAAGAGCTGAACGAGAGACTGAGGCACCTTTGTGGATGAGGGAAATATCGGAAAGCTTCTAGCGCTAAAAAAAAGTACAGGTGCTATTGCACGTCATTAGACAGTTTATGGCAAAGTAGAGATACTTTTTCATGCCATCAGACAATGATAGCATGCGTAGTTCAATGGTATTTCCGGATATTAGACAGTTTACATTATATGAATGCTTTATATGATATATGATTCCGTCCTCCAAAAACCGAGTCTAGATTGCTATGAACAAAGTAGCGAATGATAGATTTAGTTCTAAATACTCCCATATACTACCGCTTTTGAAATGTGCAGTTTATATAATTATAATATTTTCCCTGCCATGACATCATTTAACATCTTTCCAGCATGTTTATTTTGTGTCAGATCAATAGTTGGTCGTAGGGGCTTGAACACGATGGAAACCAAGGGTTTCAATGTTTTTCAGATCCCAAACATAATGTTTTGATCTTGTGGATCAAACCGGTGGATATATTTTATTTTTTATCCAACATGGAATTTTATGAATCATACTGTACGTATCATGGTTTGAAAGATTGAACAAAGAACAAATAAGTTCTTGCAACTGACAATGTTTGCACATCACATGACATCTAGCGAGTTTCATATTTTTTCTTAATAATAGAACTTAACTTCTAGAAAGCAATGGCCCTTTTAACCACACTTATCAGATGTAAGAGTGCCACCCCTTTGTTTATCCTGAATAAAACAATTTAATGCAATGCATTCATCAAAGACAATTTCACCGACCATACTACAAGTAAGTGATGTTTGATGTGCGAATGGGATTGATTATAAGTTAAGACTACAATAACCAGTCAGCACTGAGTATGTCACACTCGGCGGCATCGGTAGTATTATGTAATGGAGTAGCCCATCGAGGTGTGTAAATCCACCAACGAGATGAGACCATACTCTATTTGTTTTGTAGCATGTCCATTTCATCTGTCTGCCATACTATAACTTCAGATAACTGGTAGTTAGAGTACACCAGTCCTTCTGACAGACGTTACCTTAAATAAATGATTTACAACTATGCAAATACAAAGGAAATATCAGCAACCATGCTACAAGGTGGTGTTATTATATGGAGAGTGATGATATAAAATGTTTACTAGAACCAGGAAAGTGTGTTGATGTGAACTAATATAACCAGCCTCATTGAATCCACACATGGTGTGGTTTTCCAGTGCATATATGCGTTCAGCACAGAAACCTACCATTTTTGTAAAGATTAGTGTACAGTTTAACGAGGGTGGTCCCTTTTGGGAGTTATTCCACACCTGTATAATAACACAACATTAGCTTCAGAAGAACTACCATTTTCGCTAAAGCCATGACCAATGTGATGGTCATGTGTATCAACCTTATTAGATTTGAAACTTTTCAATGGTAGCATTATGAAATCTGATGGCGTCACAAAGTAGAAAGCCAATGCCTTAAAATGTATGCACCTGTTTCAATTAACATATCACTGGTAATGAAATGTAATGTTTTCTAGTAAAACAGTTGAATAGAATAACCAGTAAATCTGTTGTTTCCGTCGAAGGTCATCCGGTATATAATTTTAATTTATATATAAATATAAAAAACAAATATAAAAAACACATGAGTTCATTTTGCAGTTATTTTTATCTCGTCTTTTCAAAGAAAGAGAGAAACATAGGGATTACTTTTTCGGCGGTGCCATCAACACTTGGACAAGGTGTTGAGAAGTTTATATCTTCAGTATTATCTATAAGTGCTATATAGCTTTGAAGCAAGCTTGGTATGAATCATGGATAATCACTGGGGGTCTGCCCTTACCCTCTGAGAAAGCCCATCCCACCATTGACCTTGACCTTGACTTTAAAGACAAACAAACTAATACTGTTTACCTTGACCTTCACTTTAAAGGGACACATGGCAATCTTGAAGTGTTTATCAAGAATATAAATAAACCTCTTATACAATTGTTAAAGACAAAAAACCTAAGTCAATTTTTTCTTGGTTAAAGTTTTTGGTTTAAGTATTTTGGAAGGGCAAGATTTATATCTCTACACATCTTCAATACAGTCAAAAGTATTGCTTTGAAACTAGGTATGTTCATTGACTTGGGTAAACCCTAACCCTCTGACTAACCCCCACGCCACGATTTATGTATTAATCTCGTATCATTTTGACTTTAAACCTGCCGCGAATTTTAAAAAAATCAAGATTTGCCGTATGTCCCTTTAAAGCAGATTCCTCGATAATGTTTTTCTTGGTTTAAGTTTAGAAGTTTTATATCTCTCAAACCGTCAAAGGTTAGGAATTGCTTTGAAATGTTATATGTACATTAACTTGGGCAAGTCCTAACCACTTCACCAAGACCTGCTTCACTAGTGACCTTAACTTTGTAGACAAAATAACTTTATTATGCCCCACTTCCCTAAGTGGGGGTGGGGGGCATATTGCTTTGCAAATGTCGGTTGGTCGGTCGGTCCATCCTGTCTTCGCGATAACTCAAGAATGGCTGGCACTACAAACTCGAAACTTGGCAGGAATGTTTGTGTCATGGTCTAGTTTTGCACCTCCCCTTTTGGGTAGACTCGTATAAGAAATGTGCGTGCCATGGTAACAAAACATATATAAAAAAAAGTTGGTCGGTGTGTCCATCGTGAAATCTTCTTGTTTTTGTGATAACTCGAGAACGGCTGGCAATACACCTCGAAACTTGGCAGGAATGTTTGTGTCATGGTCTAGTTGTGCACCTCCCCTTTTGGGTAGATTCGCCTAAGAAATGTGGCTGCCATGTTAACAAAACATGTAAAAAAACACTAAAATCGCCTGTCTTCGTGATAACTCAAGAACAGCTTGAACTACAAATTCGAAACTCGGCAGGAATGTTTGTGTCATGGTGTAGTTGTGCACCTCCTCTTTTGGGTAGATTCGCTTAAGAAATGTGGTTGCCATGGTAAAACAAGTTGTAAAAAATCACTAAAAATCGCTTGTCTTCGCCATAACTCAAGAACATATTGCACTACAAATGCCAAACTTGGCAAGAATGTTTGTCTCATGGTGTAGTTGTGCACTTCCTCTTTTGGGTAGATTCGCATAAGAAATGTGGTTGCCATGGTAACAAAACTTGTAAAAAAATCACTAAAAATTGCTTGTTATTTTTTAAAACCATTTTTTTCCATTTCTTGGTTTATGGGTTCAGTTTATTTTTTTTATTTTTTTATTTTAAAATTAAATATTTTTTGATGTGTTTTTTTAAATTATTATTAAATTATTTTTTATATATTCATTTTTATTTATTTTTGATTTTTTAAAAATATATTTTTGTTTTCCCCTTGTTGGATCAGTTATACATAGAGTTATAGGGAAGAACTTTCAAAATGTTCTCTGAAACTACAAGAGATAAAGGTTTAATTTTATTTAATATCAGCTTTTGGATCCTCTACCAAAATATATGTTTTACAAACCTCTCTTTCTTATCTCTGCTGGTTAAAGCCCAGACGAGATTCGTTAAATTTTATTGGGATGACAAATAGAGTAAGAGTGAGGTTTGGTGCATCCTAGAACCTGGTTTAAACCACCCTTTTTGTCACTGACCGTTCCAAGGCGGTTACCATATTGTCAACCATTTTATGTTTGTGATGCCATGTCTTGCTTTTATTTATCGTTGTAATTGTTTTTGTGCGCGTTTGTGGTTGACTGGTCCTTGAATGCTACATTTCCTGTTCGACATTTATACGTTTGTGGTTGACTGGTCCTTGAATGCTACATTTCCTGTTCGACATTTATATCTACTTTTACTGTCACAATATTATAGTGTTGTTTGTCGTGTGTCGACCGCAGTAAGTCTCCCCGTACATCAAATCAATATGTTTATCTTTTCATTCCACATTGATTATATGACATTTAAATATCTAGATTTTACTTAAACATGTGTTTCTTGGTGAAGGTTCTTTGCTCATCGATATTTTTGTCCATTTTAAAATATTAGTTTCCTTAACTCGTGATCTAGTATTAGACACTTTTGTAGAGTTCTGGACATTTTTTAATCATCTGTAAGTTTGCAAATATTAATTTGTTTATGGATTTTGATACGAGTCTATTTCGTATCTCTAATAACTACTACTTGACCCTTATTTTGCTTTTCACGTAATGGTATTATGTTCGAAATTGCATTCTGAGTCTACTAGTAAAAAACACTTAAAATAAATATGTCACCTTTCTGTTTACACTCATCAACTCCGCAAACTATCTCTTCATTTCGTAAATCTAAACATGTGTACGCCTTACACCTTTAAATCTTCGTTCGGGAACCGTGTTCCGTCTAATAACGGCTCAAAATTTTCAATTAAGTTTCAGTTACTCCTCTTGCATCACTTGTTTTGAGGAAATATCATATAAAGTCTCCTTTCAGAAATCGTTTAATTCATTCAAGACGCATGGTGTTTCCATCTATTAGTAAGTGCAATGCTTATTTATCTTGCAAGTCCAACATTAAATCAGCTGTTAATGGTAGAATGTTTAATGTATGTCTAGCTTCAAATGTTGATTGACGTACATCTCACGTAATTTTTATTTTTTAATTATTGATACTGCAACACCCTCTTTCGAAGATTATGTGCAGGTTTCCTTGGTAGAACCAGTACTAAGCAATGTGGATTAATTATCTTGCTCAAGGATAAATAGCATGGCCATGGCGAGGATCGAACCCACGACCTTTCGATCTGAAGTTCGGCGCTCTACCACTGAACCACGCACTCCACTATAAGTTTTGACTAGAAATGCACTACAACATACAATATGTTGGACAAACAGATCGATCTTTAAAAGTTCGATTTCGTGAATATAAGTATAATGCATGTAATCCTAAAAAGTAAAAAAAAATACTTGTACCAACACTTTCGTCAGTTAGATTATACTTTTAGTAACGTCACTGTTCAACCGGTTGAATATATTATTTATGATAATGATGCTACTAAAAACTTTAAAATAAAAGCTAGATATATTGCAGAACTAAAGTGGATGAAAAACTTGCAGACACAATATCCACTGGGCCTTAATGATAATATTTCTTAAGATCCTCATATTGACATTTTTTTTATATTTTCTATTCGACAGCTTAGCTCTAGGTCTCATGGACGTAGACATAATAACATCAAACGTAAATTTAAACAGTCTGGAAAGCGCTCTATACGTTCATGTATCACCTTTTTGTCCATTTCTTCACTTAAGTTGATCGGCGAGGAAGCATTTCTATTCGTACAGATCCTGTGTAAATAGCACTACTTCCATAATTTAAAACTACACACATCTTCTCCGACCCCATCTGATCACGTCAAACATTTTCTAAACATACCATATCTTGTGAGGGGAATTGATTTTATTGACATGCCAAGTTTTTTTTAAAAAATAATCATGTTATTGGTTCTATTCCTAAATATATTGACAGTCAATGCAAACGCACCATTTATAACTCCATATGTTTATGCTGTTGGATTATTCGCAAACCATCTGGAATTAAACTGCTGAACCAATTGTTCCTATTTTTTGAATATTGAATCTTGATACCTAACTTGTCTCACATGTTTATTGGTAGGCGTGTGTGACAAGCAGTTATACAGTTATTTCCCTTGTCATTCAACATTGTTTACTATGAATAATCATAAAAAGAAAACTGTTTCACTAAGTTTCAATCTTAATCTGTCTACAAATAAATTCCATTTGGTTTTACTGGCCTTCTTATATTTTGACGTCTGATAGTATTATGCTATGAACGTTGAGAAAACTATCTAAATCCAGATAGTGCGCGTTAAAGCTACACAGTCCCTATAAATAATGTTATAAAGGCCTTAAAAACAAATGTATCTGTTATATATCTCAAAATAATACTAATCGCAATTACATGGATAGAAGAAGCAAGGCATGCGATACTATAAACATAAAAAGAGTTGACAACAGTGTTAGCGCCTTGGAGCGGTCAATGGCAAAACGGAGTTTAAACCAGATTCGAAGGTGCACCCTACCCTATTGTCACATATAATGTATAAGCGGTTAGTATTTACTGTTAGTTTAATCATTGATGTAGACAGACGAATGTTCTGGAAATCGGTTTCTTTCCAGCTGTAAACAGTGCCCATTCACTGCTGTGTGAACCCTAAACAGACAGTCAATGCATAAATTGTATTATCCGTGAGAACGCAAATGGTAAAAAAGGAGAGCACAGCATTATGATTTAGTTACCCTCTTTAACATAATTTTCTGACACCTTTTATAACCATGATCCATAAACACTGCTGCAACAATAGTATGGATGTGTCCAGTGATGTATCGTGTTAGGGCGACCTGTCTGGTTAAAGTAATTAATATGTGCACTGAAGTACATGTTAAATATTGAAGACAAATATTACTTTTACAACTTTTACAACTAATACGGAATCCTGTTAGGACCATCGCGATCTTGCGTTTTCAATTTCGCGAGATTGCGAAATAAATTTCGCATTCTCGTCCTATTCTACACTGAAAAAAACGTGAGGTTTGCAAGCTAAACTTCGTGCAAACCTCGCGATTATAAAATCACGTTTTCATTTGGACGAGATCGCGAGAATGCGAAATAAATCTCGCATTCTCGCCGTATTCTACAATGAAAAAATAGCGAGATTTGCAAATCAAACTTCGTGCAAACCTCGCGCTTTTATATCGGCCTAATGTACGATGAAAAAAACGCGAGAATTACGCGCAGTTTGGGTTAGCAAACCGCGCGTTTTTTTCTTCGATGTACCAGAGGACAAAACCAAGAAAGCATAATTTTTATTCTAGTAATCTATTAAGAATAAAATCGCGAGGTTTGCACGACGTTTGCTTTGCAATCCTCGCGTTTGTTTCATTGTACAATATGCCGATATAAAATCGAGAGGTTTGCACGAAGTTTGATTGCAAATCTCGCGTTTTTTTTCCATTGTAGAATACGGCGAGAATGCGAGATTTATTTCGCATTCTCGCAATCTCGTCCAAATGAAAACGTGATAAAATCGCGATGTTTGCACGATGTTTGGCTTGAAAACTTCGCGTTTTTTTCAAGGTAGAATAGGAAGAGAATGCGAAATTTATTTCGCAATCTCGCAATCTCGTGAAATTGAAAACGCGAGATCGCGATGGCCCTAACAGGATTCCGTAAACTAAATTGTTTAGCATTAACTTGTAAAGTTATAACACTATGCAGAAGTGTATATATGAAGTTAAAACGTTCCATCTAGGTTTAAATAAGGCATCGATTGAAAACAAATGGAGTTTGACTGGTAAATATGAATACCAGTAATTGACAGTACCCAGTATTATAACACAGTCATGTGACATATGTGTGTGTAACATAATGTACTTACTAAGTAATCATTTGCCTCGCCTCTTTTGCAACCTTGGTTCAAAGCAATGTTGGATAGACGCACATCACAGCCATGGCCATTCCTCCACAGATGCTTCGTTTGAACGGACCTATACAGTTTGTTAAAGACATTTGTACATTAAACTGGATGCGGATACGAATGTCAATCAGGGGCAACACAGACAAGATAAAATGTGTGAACATATTAAAATGGAGGCTTCATGTTAACATATGCAACTAATACATGTATACAAGTTCTAATTAGACATCATACTTAATTGCAGTGTTTCTCCATGCCGATATGCTTGTATTCCGGCATCCAACACGGGTGTCTGTTTGCTTTTATCACTGCCGGAGTAAAAAATGGACGGTACATTTATAGTATAAAGAGCGAGCAATGGCAAACGTGATTTTTTTAAAACTTTCCCCAAAACTGCATTTCGGCCAATTATTATTAATAATGAATAGTAGGCTACAAAGCAAACCGTTTATCGCATTTTATTATTGTTTATTATAATGCATCAATAATGTATTTAAGGCTAAGCCAGAGTAACGAAGAAACTGAAACACTCGACATTTTGTTAGATACTATTTAATTATATGCAAACTACGGAATCCTGTTAGGGTCATCGCGATCTCGCGTTTTCAATTTCGCGAGATTGCGAAATAAATTTCGCATTCTCGTCCTATTCTACCTTGAAAAAAACGCGAAGTTTGCAAGCCAAACATCGTGCAAACCTCGCGATTTTATCACGTTTTCATTTGGACGAGATAGCGAGAATGCGAAATAAATCTCGCATTCTCGCCGTATTCTACAATGAAAAAAAAACGCGAGATTTGCAATCAAACTTCGTGCAAACCTCGCGATTTTATATCGGCATATTGTACAATGAAAAAAACGCGAGGATTGCAAATCAAACGTCGTGCAAACCTCGCGATTTTATTCTTATTAGATTACGAGAATAAGAAATATGTTTTCTTGTTTTTACCTTCTGGTACATCGAAGAAAAAAACGCGAGGTTTGCTAACCCAAACTGCGCGTAATTCTCGCGTTTTTTTCATCGTACTATAGGCCAATATAAAAGCGCGAGGTTTGCACGAAGTTTGATTTGCAAATCTCGCGGGTTTTTTATTGTAGAATACGGCGAGATTGCGAGATTTATTTCGCATTCTCGCGATCTCGTCCAAATGAAAACGTGATAAAATCGCGAGGTTTGCACAAGTTTGGCTTGCAAACCTCGCGTTTTTTTCAATGTAGAGTAGGACGAGAATGCGAAATTTATTTCGCAATCTCGCAATTTCGTGAAATTGAAAACGCGAGATCGCGATGGCCCTAACAGGATTCCGTAGCAAACAGGTCCAAAGTAATACTGGATTAATAATGCCTCTATCCGCGCTCAATTACACCAAAACATACAACATTATATAGGGTAAAATACGGAATCCTGTTAAGGCCATCGCGATCTCGCGTTTTCAATTTCGCAAGATTGCGAGATTGCGAAATAAATTTCGCATTCTCGTCCTATTCTACATTGAAAAAAACGCGAGGTTTGCAAATCAAACTTCGTGCAAACCTCGCGCTTTTATATCTGCCTATTGTACGATGAAAAAAACGCGAGCATTACGCGCAGTTTGGGTTACCAAACCTCGCGTTTTTATCTTCGATGTATCAGAGGGCAAAAACAAGAAAACATATTTCTTATTCTCGTAATCTAATAAGAATAAAATCGCGAGGTTTGCACGACGTTTGATTTGCAATCCTTGCGTTTTTTTCATTGTACAATATGCCGATATAAAATCGCGAGGTTTGCACGAAGTTTGATTGCAAATCTCGCGGTTTTTTTCATTGTAGAATACGGCGAGAATGCGAGATTTATTTCGCATTCTCGCAATCTCGTCCAAATGAAAACGTGATAAAATTGCGAGGTTTGCACGATGTTTGGCTTGCAAACTTCGCATTTTTTCCAAGGTAAAATAGGACGAGAATGCGAAATTTATTTCGCAATCTCGCAATCTCGCGAAATTGAAAACGCGAGATCGCGATGGCCCTAACAGGATTCCGTAGTAAAAACTACTTTTTGATTTTGAGCGGTAACCATTTTTTTCTTCAAATTATTGAGGGAGAGGGGGGTTGGGGGTGGGGGGTGGGGGGGGGGGAAGGATACTCTGCCCCCACCCCACTTCTGAACATTTGGGGAGGGGGAGGCGGTCGCTGACTCCCGGCTCCTACTCCTATGTCTAATGTACCCACATAATAGCGAAGGATTAACACACGCATATACACACATCATGCGTTGACGTGTATACAGTGCGGGACGCAGGTTGTGGGTTTTGATGTGCGCTGTTGTATATTATCACGTGTACAAAGTCCGGAACGCTGTTGTAGGTGGTGTTGACATGCTGAAAGTGCGAGACGCTGTTGTTTGTGGTGCCACATATATAAAGTGCGGGACTCTGTTGTTTTTACATGTATAAAGTGCGGGACGCTGTTGTAGGTATTGACATATATAAAGTACGGGACGCTGTTGTAGGTGTTAAGGTGTAGCACACCCATTGCAACACAGGAAGTGTCGCCTTGGGGTGGTCGCATAATGGCGTCAATAAATAATTCTCATTTCTTTTTGTAAAAAAAGGCATTTCCACTAATTTAAAGTGCTATGTTTGGTTTATATCACATTGTTGATCTATTTGTTACATTTTTCACGCATTGTCATGTTAAAAGTGTGAGTTTTTAATTTATTTTGCTTATATGGAAATGAGTGTATGAATACAATATTATGGCATCTCAGTGTTTATGCTTTTAAAGGGACCATTCATTCATGGGACAAGTTCTTTCTTAGAAGATACACGACCCCCATTTTTCTGTGGATTTTTGGCAGCATATGTGTCATTTGCGATGAGAATGTAAGTTATTAATTTTTAATTTGGGCCTAGATATGAATGACAACATGGCACTTAACTTTTAATTCACACACAACTCAATGCAACAATCAATGGGCGTGTTACACCGTAACGTGTCACATATGAAGTGCGGGACGCTGGTGTAGATGTTGACATGTATAAAGTGCGGGACGCTGTTGCAGGTGTTGACATGTATAAAGTGCGGGACGCTGTTGTAGGTGTTGAAATATATAAAGTGCGGGACGCTGTTGTAGGTGTTGTCATGCCAGAAGTGCGAGGCGGTGTTGTAGGTATTGACATGCCGAAAGTTAGAGACGCTATTGTAGGAATTGACGTTTAAGACAGTGCGAGATGCCGTTGTAGGTGTTGACCTGTAGTGTATAAAGTGCGGGACATTGTTGTAGGTTAGTGCTATACGCCTTCACACTCACTACGTTAAGAGTCGTTACTAATATTGAGATTTGCGACTAAAATATGTTGACAGGCTTTAAAACCGGAGCATCACGTACAATTATAAAGTATAGCAGGTACCAATATTTCAAGAGATTTTTTTTACTTACTGTTCTCCTTCAGGTAACTCGTACTTGGTCTGCTGAAACATTTACATATTGAATCCATAAATCGACCTGTTTGGTTGGAGACAAACACATACGTTTAACTATATGTTGTTTTTTAGTAAAAACAGATGTCTCCCCCAACTGGGGAAAGGGCAGCACGTCCACCAAAATCGACTGACTGGAACGTCATATGACGATGATATGCGCAACTAGGCTGGGTACTGATCATCCCTACTAAGTTTCGCTGAAATACGAATTAGTCCAGACAAAGTTTGTGTATTGAAGACTTTAAAGGGCCATAACTCTGCCAAAAAGCATTCATACGGAACACGACACCAATATGCGCACCTAGGCTTAGTGCATTTGACCAACGAGCCCAATATAGGTGGCCTTGAAGTAGAATATCGCTTAAGCCGGTGCTAGGGGGCGTGAGAGGGGTTGCTTCTTTCATTACTTCTCATGAGCAGACTCAATAAAACCGAGTCTGCTGCTTTATTCTCTTAATTGTGTTTGTTGCTCCTAAAGTATCACCCTTATCAGTATTTACTGGTACTGATCATTCCTGCAAAGTCTCACTAAAATCCAACCAGGGGTTCAGGAGAACTAGTCCGACCAAAGTTTCTTCATAAGGGTCCTTAAATCTGCCAAATATCAGCCAACCGGTACGCGCAACTAGGCTTCATACTGATCATCCCTATAAAGTTTCGCTAAAACCAGGCCAGGGATTCAAGAGAACTAGTCTGGATAAAGTTTGTGGTCACAAGCAAGGTTTTTCGCAAGCGTAAAATAGCTGCCGAGAGACAAGAAATTTACATTCTTTCCGATTTTTACCATCAGTTCTTCCTACCAAGCATTTTAAATCAATGTGGGCGACCTCGCTTCTTTCTGTTCAAATGCCTTGACATGCCTTACATATTGATTACAATTCACCCTTGTAACACGATGTGCCAGAAGTAAACATCAGCACAAAAATACAATTGTTCACATTAAGGGATACGTGTGCGTTAGTGTGTGCGTTAGAGTGCGCATTACAACACATATAAACTGTTCACTGTTACCATGTGTAATTATAAGATTGCGTTATCAAAGTGAAAAATGTAAAGGAACTGTTGCTACGTTACCATTTGCAATATTAAAAAACATAATTAATGAAAACTGAAAAAAAGGGTAATCAGCAGACTTGAGCCCTACCTTCCTCGGCAATAACACGGCGCCTCGATCAACTGCGCTAATCAGGCGTGTGAACGTTTTTTTTCCATCTAATATACATATATGCTATATTTTTAAGTAGACTGATTTACGAAAACGTCATTTCAGCAAGTGAAATGGTAACCTTTCAACTTTACAAAATATGTGTTTATACCATTCAAGTTTTTCAGACGAGTTCTCTAGGAATTCAAGTTGTAAAACGTGCTTATTGCCACTTGCACGAGCCACAGTCTGTTAACCATATACATATATAAAACCCATATAAGGGTCAGCTGCCAAAGTCAGCTGCCTTTGACTGCTGAATTACTGCGCCAAAATTCATTTGACCGGAACACAGCAACGATATGCGCAATTAGGTTTGATACCGATCATCCCAGCCAAGTTCCGCTGAAATCCGGCCATGAGTTCAGAAGAACTGGTCCAGACAGAGTTTATGTATTAAAACATTTAAAGAGCCATAACTCTGTCAACAATCATTCAACCGGAACAATACAATGATATGTGAAACTAGGCCTGGAACTGATCATCCCTGCCAAGTTCCATTGAAATCCATACAGAGGTGCAAGAGAACTAGTCCAGATAAAGTTTCTGAATAAGGGTCCATAACTCCGCAACAATCAGTCAACCGAAACACGGCGACGAAATGAACAACTAGGCATGATCATTCCTACAAAGTTTCATTGAAATCCGGCCAGGCGTTCAGGATAACTAGTCCGGACAATGTTTGTGGCATACAGACGACAGACAACAGACAGACAACAGACAGACAGCACAAACACAATATGTTTCCCCATCCACTTCGTTGGGGAGACAAAACAATGAACAATAAGAAACAGAGGAAGGCGATAGTTTAAATAGACTTGCTTTTTAACGACTCATCAACACGTTGTTAAGGTTATTGTTTTAACGTGAGTGTATTCCATGGATGTTCCCAGTTTGTCGTCTGCTTCCCTGTTTGTCGCGTCTATACAACAAGATCAATCATGAATGGATCTGCAATAATAAAAATGCAATAAATCCGTGCATATTTTTGAAACATCACAGCAAACTCATATGATTAAATTAAATTGAAAACAGAACCGAACCTCACTTACACCGAAAAATGAAACAAAGACTTACCCGTTCATCTGCTGTTTGTTAACATTTATCAATTGTAAGCTTGTACTGCTACTACTGCTATTGCAATTATTGCTACTTATGCAGTTACTAATGCTCTCGCTACTACTATACCGATCCTTCTTATACTAATACTACTATTACTAATGTTACTAGTGGAACGTTGGACCCATCAAAAGTCGAGTGTTCGATCCCCGCCATGACCATATGTGTTGTGTCCCTGAACCTAAAATAAGTCCATAAAGATTTCGTTGCAATCGATGTAAAAACTAGACGCGTGTTCCGCGGAATACGTGTGTCGCCTGTCAGCGCTTTGTCAGTATAACAAGATTATTTGGACCCAGATAAATGACCTTGACAAACTGGCCTGACTAAGTTTTCGTGAAGAAAAAAAAAGTATTTAACCCATATAATGACCTTCAGTGTGACCTTGACCTATATATTTTAGAATGGTCATATCGATGTTGTCATGATGAGTATATATTGAGAGTTTGGTGATTGATGAAGAAATATCAAGAAATGAGAAAGTTATAGGCAACGTTAAGTTCTCGTGAAGGAAAAAAGAAGAGTATTTAACCCACATAATGACCTTCAGTGTGACCTTGAACTTTATATTTTAGTATGGTCATGTCGATGTTGTCATTATGAGTATATATTGAAAGTCTGATGAAGAATCATTACTGTGGTATGAGTATATGGTACTAATAACTCCATTGCTTGACATTCGGCAATAAAATGGTAGTTTTAGGTTTGGTCGGCCCAGTGTCAGTATAATGTGACTGGGCGAGGTATCATGTCATGTGTCCACAGCGTGGTATTCCAGTGTGGAGCAATATGAAGTTCAGCATTTACCTCACTGCTACAAGTAGACACCGCAGCGATATGACTGATAGAGTTTTAAAAACGACGATAAACCTCATACATGTAAACATACCACGATGACTACTGCTGCTGCTGTTGCTACTACTACTAGAACGACTACCGCTACATGTAATTCATCTACAACGGTAATCACAACGAGATTGATGACGAGGATGAGGATGATGATATGATGAGGATGATGAGGATGAGGATGATGATATGATGAGGATGATGATATGATGAGGATGATGAGGATGATGATATGATGAGGATGATGATATGATGAGGATGATGAGGATGATGATATGATGAGGATGAGGATGATGATATGATGAGGATGATGATATGATGAGGATGAGGATGATGATATGATGAGGATGAGGATGATGATATGATGAGGATGATGATATGATGAGGATGATGAGGATGATGATATGATGAGGATGATGATATGATGAGGATGATGAGGATGATGATAGGATGAGAATGATGAGGATGATGAAATGATGAGGATGATGATATGATGAGGATGAGGATGATGAAATGATGAGGATGATGAGGATGATGATAGGATGAGAATGATGAGGATGATGATATGATGAGGATGATGATATGATGAGGATGAGGATGATGAAATGATGAGGATGATGAGGATGATGATATGATGAGGATGAGGATGATGAAATGATGAGGATGATGAGGATGATGATAGGATGAGAATGATGAGGATGATGATATGATGAGGATGATGATATGATGAGGATGAGGATGATGAAATGATGAGGATGATGAGGATGATGATAGGATGAGAATGATGAGGATGATGAAATGATGAGGATGATGATATGATGAGGATGATGATATGATGAGGATGATGAGGATGAGGATAATGAAATGATGAGGATGATGATATGATGAGGATGATGATATGATGAGGATGAGGATGATGAAATGATGAGGATGATGAGGATGATGATAGGATGAGAATGATGAGGATGATGAAATGATGAGGATGATGATATGATGAGGATGATGATATGATGAGGATGATGAGGATGAGGATAATGAAATGATGAGGATGATGATATGATGAGGATGATGATATGATGAGGATGATGAGGATGAGGATGATGAAATGATGAGGATGATGATATGATGAGGATGATGAGGATGATGATATGATGAGGATGATGATATGATGAGGATGATGAGGATGAGGATGATGATATGATGAGGATGATGAGGATGATGATAGGATGAGAATGATGAGGATGATGAAATGATGAGGATGATGATATGATGAGGATGATGATATGATGAGGATGATGAGGATGAGGATAATGAAATGATGAGGATGATGAGGATGATGATATGATGAGGATGATGATATGATGAGGATGATGATATGATGAGGATGATGATATGATGAGGATGAGGATGATGATATGATGAGGATGATGATATGATGAGGATGATGAGGATGATGATATGATGAGGATGATGAGGATGAGGATTATGATATGATGAGGATGCTACAAAGTCTGAATGGACAGAGAAAGCTATATGCGCGTATATCGAACTCTGACAGAACTGTGTAACTTTGTATATATTACAAAAAAACACAACATACGGATTTATTTGCTTTAAAGAAATGAACACATCAAATTAGGTCATATTGAGAAAGCATCCTTAGAGGGAGATGGGATGTCTAACAAAGGTTGAATTTCCCAATATACATGCCTCAAACAATGAGCGAACCCATACGACTAAGGGTTTGCTTTGAAAAAGGCGTTTAGGCGTTCTGATTTTTCCGAAATTGTATCAATATGTGCAAGCTTTACCGCAATCCTATAATTAATAACCAAAGTACTGAAAGCACAGAATGGCGAAAACATTGGAGAGGCATGAATGGGTTCAAATAGTTTGCACATGAAGAATTTGTTGGAAATAAAACATTGCATGGAAAGCAGTAGCAATGAACATTTGTATTTGAAGGTATACTAGTGAAAAGATATGTGTGGAAAAGATCGTCCAATAATATTGATATTACACTCAGGTTATTTGCACATCAGAGGGAGATAATTTATATTCATTATTTTGAACCCGTACCGGTATGTCACCACATGTTTCTGTATGACTGGAATACAGTATATTATCGCATTTAAAACTGCATCAATGTAATGGCTCGCGAGATGGCATTTTCGTTTCGAATTAGACCTACTGCTGAATCTGCATTCCAATAGGTCTTGTATTCCTGCCATCAGATTACCAAAGCACCTAGTCTAAGCACGTTTTATTAAACTGTTAGGTTTCACTAGCTGCTGAATTTCGACTGCTTTGCACTGCCACAAAGGTTGACCAAACGTCAATACTGTGTACTATTGTATTTGCCTGATTGATCAGACACACATGTCATTTGCTGAAAGTATCCAGTTTTCATCAATATACTTCATGTCAACGATGGGCATGAACATGGTTTGCGGATTTAACAGGATGCTGGCTATTCTGTACCATTTGCATAAAGTCATTCCATAATGGTCTTCGAGGATTGAGTAACCAAGAGGCCTCCCCCAGTATATCAGCATTCATCGTCTCAACGAAGGCAGTTGTTTAAATATATAGACTGGCGTGCATTTGCTCCTAGGCATAAAATACGAAATGTGTATTTTCAATAGCAGTCACTTCACTCGCTGTGAGACTTAGTCTAGGTACTGGTTTGCATTTAACATTGCCTGTTGTAACAGTGTAAAGTTGCACTTATGCGCGTTCTTTTAAAGGTTTTTAGGCCATCTAAAGTGGGAATAAGTGTGGTTCACAATATCTGCAGCATACTATCTATCTATGTATACTGCAACACCCCCTGCAAGGCATATTTGCGCGCCGTGTGGTTGTGAGTATCTAAAAGATGATAAGAAAAACAGAATTAACACAATAAATGGTGAAGGTGAAATCAAGATGAAAGTGTTATCTTTGTTAAAAAATCCGATAAAGAACAAAGTGGCTTTAAAAGATAAAAGACAGTGTTTACAAGATTTGGGGCATCCGGTGAATGACAGTGCAAATTGCCGGCTTGAACGAGACTGGACAGCATATCCATGTTAGATGGCAGGATATTCCACTGCCAAACTGACAGCGGAAAAAATGAATACTTGTAATAGTCTACCCGCGTATGTATCTGCCGAAAGTATAATGGATGCTGCAGTCTGGATAATCTCACAGGATGACTGACATATGGTGGCATGTTTATAGCAACTAATCTATATACAATTCTGAAGAACATATAACGTCGGGCATCAGAACGTCGGTCTTGTAAGGGGCGCCAGTTAAGGTCATTAAGCATGGTAGTTACACTAGACTGATATGAATAATCATTATGCATATGATGATTGATTCACATACTGAAGACATGTCCCGTTTTGTATCCCTTCCATAAGAACGAATCAATAAGAAATTTGGATCCAAGATGCCTATCAATTTGAACTTGAAGTACAACGTGTAAAGGTGCAGTAATCTCACGTGGCCGAAAACATTCACGGTATGACTGCCATACCAGTCGATGCATCGTCGACGTCTTTCATCGTATAAAGTTGTCATAAAGATTTTAAGTTGGAACAACATATTCCGAATTGGCTTGGTTTGACGATATTTGCTCAAAATCTGGATGGATCATTCACGTAGCTTCCGAACTTTTATTAATTTCTTACCGCCATAGCTTGTCTAACTCTGAATCGGCCTTAGTTCAGCAGTTGAACGTTGTTACAGTTGACATCTCCGACTGACTGTAGAGTTGAGGAAGGCAGGAAGATAACTCGGCATGTTCCATTTGTTCGTGGTAGAGGCAGACCACCCACCTTTTCTTGGGTAGAACCAGTACTGGTTACCTCCCACCATCCGTAAGAATCGACACTTTCTCACAAGTCGAGCTCCCAGTGTTACAAGTCGAGCTCCCAGTGGGATTCGAACCCGCAACAGTAGAGGCCAGAATGTTTCAAACGCAGCGTTTTTTCTATCCCGGTCACGGAGACGCTACCGGAACCAGAAGCTACTTCGGAAAACGGTCGAGGGTTTTCTTTGCCTGTACGTTACGTACAATCGCTGCGTACATGCGAGGCGTACAAGCATTGCGTACATTTATTTAATGCATCATAAGTTGTGTTCTTGTGTTGCTTACATGTTGATGGACCAGTGCCATACTTGGGCTGCGTACATGATTGCGAACATACGATGCATGGAACATGTATTGCGAACAGGCGTTATGCAACGCATACTTGCGTTTCTACGCTCGTACGCAACGCTTGTGCGTAACGTAAATATATGCGTCAACTTAAACAGTGATAATCTCTTCTCCTTATAACTGGACAACTCGTTTTGTCAGAGATGGACGTCAAAGTAAGAAAACACAATAACAACTGTACAACACATGGATGCGGATACGAACTATATTCAAGAGTAACACCGACAAAATAAACGTGTGAGCATATTATTCTCGAGGTTTCATGTAAAAATATTCAACAAAAAACAAGTTCTAATTAGACATGTATCATACTTAATTGTAGTGTTTCTTCCATACATATATGCTAAGTAGGCATCCAACACTGGTGTCTCTGTCTTCTGCTTCTATATGTAGGTAATAACAACTGCCCGAGATGTTTATTTTGTATTAAAGGGACACATGTCAATCTTTATTTTTTTAAACTCGCGGTTTCGCGTTAGTTTGTGGTGGGTGGGTGGGGGTGGGAGGAGTGTGTGTGTGTGTGTGTGTGTGGGGTGGGGGGGGGGGGGATTCGGAACGCTTCAAATTGTATTACCTTACAATTTTAATTAAATGCAAGCATTTTTTTAAGTCTGCGCAATAGTGTAAAACCTAGGTTCTAATTTTAATTATCCATAAATACTTCAAGAGTTTCGCGAGTCTCTTTAACAGTAAAGTACTGTAGGTTCGATTCGCATTCGTGAAACCGGCCGATCCCGTCATTCTGTTGTTTAGTCAGCAGGTGTTAGGTGAGCACATTGTGGCAAGATACTAGGTACTTCGAATTTTGGATGATGTGATAACATGGCTTACTTTATTTAGAAATGATGTCTCGTGTGCCATTTTTAGATAAATGGACAATTCTATGGACACATTTATTTAACATAAAAAACAAAACATCTTAGAGTAAACTTGCGTCAAACTTTTCGAATATAAAGGGCACTAGTTCTGCCAAATAAATATTGTTTCTGATATTATGTTCACATCAAAAGAGTTGCATTAATGTCATCTATTATATCATTGACAATGTTCATGCCTATAATATGCATTTGGATGAAAATTTCAATTAATCATATCCCATCCATTTTGGATTTTTTTTTCAAAGATGGCTGACCAATAGTCCTTAATGGTAGCTGGGACGACATATAGAGCCCTGATGGTAGGCAGAGGCCCAAGTTATCTGTATCTATACATAACGCATTTCCGTCACATTTGACGATTGCAATGCCGGTTTGTTGCGCATTTTAAAGCTATCCGTGTCAGTGATGATGTTGTTGGTTCCAGTCCCGTATTGGCCGAGGAAATTAGGAATGTCTGTAAGATTCACTCTCTATTCTCTCCTGGAATAGGCGTTGGTTCGAACGGGAGCTGCTGTCGGACTGCTGTCGGACTGCTGTTTGTACATGTTTACTAAGTATGACTGATGTTAACTAGGTCGTGTTGAATTTTGTATAGCATCGTGAGCCTATGGTTGCGGCGTCGATCAATCAGTTGGTTAGCCATATTGGTCACGCATCCTGTGGTGAAATATTAATGTACCTAGCGTGCTGCTCTCCACTGTACTTGTTCCAGTGCCTTGTTGTCTTGCTGGAGATGCGGGTCCCATAATGTGAAGGCGTACTCAAGAGCCGGGCGGACCATGGTGGTGTGTGTTTCGGCCTTGACAATGGAGGAACCACAGTCCTTGACATGTTCTGCAAAGCCCTAGTGTCCGGTTATATTTTTTCCACTACATTCTCTACTTTGTTTTGAGATAGAACGAATGTAAATTTAGATATCAATTACATGTTTGCGTTAATATATATATATTGGTTGTAGGTGTTGACGTGTACAAAGTGCGGGCGGTGTTGTAGGTGTTGACGTGTAGAAATGTTGGGGCGCTTTTGTATAATCTGCTTGTTTGCTCTTTTCCCCAAAAACAATTATAGACTTTTAAACCATCTTAAATACAGTTTCGTGTGTATGCCATCATTGGAGAGCTTCAAGTCATCTCTCGTAAAGTGTTTCTAACAGCAACAACCTCTCTCCCGATGTGTTTATGTCGTAACAGGTCCTACATCGTACAGTGTATTGCGTTTACGTGTAGAAAGTGGGTGGACGCTGTTTTAAGCGTGGAACGCTATTTTCAATCTCCACGCAGAGTTATCGTTCCTTGCACTCACATATATCTCTGCTAACTACTAAATTACAAGATTTTGGCAAAACCTGTTAAATTGGAATATGTTTGCCTGAAACTTATTTATTTCTTGTGTAAATATAATTTTCAGAATATTTGAAAATTAGATTGTGCAAGATTTGAAATAATGCATGAAAACAATTTAGTTTTAATCGGGACTATTTTACTACAAAAATAATACGTACTTAGGTCTTCTCAATCGAAACGCATATGTAAACATTTCAAACCGAAGCTCGATAGCAGAAAATTACTAAACAAAATTAACTCATAGAAATAAAAATTGAAATTATTTAATATAAGTCTATATTTTATCTTGGCAGATCACGCAAAAGGATTATTTTAAACATCGTCATAACATTTTTTGAATAAACACGTGACCTAACCGTTCGCCCTACTTCCTTTGACGTTGACAGAGTCAAATGAGGAACGAGTGTACTCTGGGTAGAGATTGCGCTATTTTAGGTGTTGACGTGTTGAACATGAAGAATTTCAGGAGCCGGCGAATTATCTGTTTGCTTATGTTTGATAAGTGCACTGGAGAATGATTTTTCTTTACAAAATTTGAGCAAATGGCCTAATATGATTATTACATTTTGATTGGAATTTTTACGACTTATGTACTATTTCGGTAAACAGCTATGTTTGTGTGTGAATGTGTAACACACCCATTGCATCACAGGAAGTGTCTGCATGTGGTAGTGCCTGGGTAGTCGCATAATGACAATCAGTAAATAATTTTCATTTATTTTTGTGAAAAGGAAGGAAGTCATTTTCACCAATTCAAAGTGCCATTTTAGGTTTATATCACATTGTTGATCTATGTTACATTTTCAAGCATTGTCATGTTAAAACTGTGAGTTCTGAATTGTTTTTGCTTTAATATATGGAAATGATTGTATGAATACACTATTTTGGCATCTCAGTGTTCATGTTTTTAAAGGGAGCATTCATTCATAGACAAGTTCTACCTTAGAAGATACATGACCCCCACTTTTCTGCGGAATTGTTTTGGCAGCATATGTGTCATTTGTGGGAATGTAAATTATTCATTTTTAATTTGGGCCTAGATATGAATGACAACATGGCATTTAAATGTTAATTCATACACAACTCAATGCATAAATCAATGGGCGTGGTACACCTCACGTATTTACCGAACTACGATATCTCCCAAATGCATGTTTATGCTACGGCGCCTCAAAACAGTAACATCCTGGATCTTTCTGCCAAGTTTATTGGTAAATTTTTAACCTGGGACCCAGCTACTGCTTCTAGTTTTTAGAACACATTTGTGATCATTCTATTGGAGTGAATTTTTAGAATCAGTGATTTAAGAAGTGGTTTATCACGTTTATAGCTCTTAGAACACACGCTGCAGATTATACTGCTAGGTATATACGATTTATATAGCTAGTGTTGTACCGGTCACTTTTGGTCAACCCTCTTAACCGAGCCTCCGGAATACAACTGACCTTTCTGGGTCATTGCGACCAGCCAATCAACGCCGAGCGTGACGTGAACGGGAAAAACACTGGCCATTCTCCAGAAAGTGTTCTCTTGAAATCTACCCTTCCTACTGACAACACCTCGTCTAGAACTTGGGACAGGAGCACAGGAGCACTACTGCTATAGGTAAGTAGTCCGCTATTTACCTTATAGACAATATATAGACCCATAGGGCCTATATAACAAGTGGCGCTGCGACAAATAATTAGGGCGCGGTTTACTTTTTGAAAGTAAAAGTCACTCGCCATTTTTTCTGACTTGCACAGTTTCGTTTCGTCGGAACAAGTTCGCAAGTCAGAATATTATTTCTACAGTCATTAGAGACTAGTAGATATTGATAGGTGTAAGGTTTGTTAGGTTTTTCGGCTGAAATAAAATTTTAGTCGAAATACCACTAAATTCTCCCAAAGTGCGTGTCGTGTTTCCGGTGATTTCACCAAGACACCGCTTTGGAGAAGATGCGTCATTAGTTTTCGCGGTATTACATTTCCGCAAATTCTATTAAAATTCAAAGTATATAGTTGTTTATTTATATTGTATTTATTAGATACAAACAATGTCGTCCGGTAAAACCCTGAACGTGTATACGGCTACCAAAGAAGAGTTGCAAACTCTGAAGGGTGTCGGAAAGCACACGGCTACTCTTATTACGAATATAAGGGAGGAGGTCAGAACTGGCGACAGGCAACCACTATCAGTCAATGATTTGCCAACCATTAAGGTTACAAAGGAAACCTGGGAAGAGTATGGGACACAAGGTTTCATCTCTTTCGAAATGCCAGAAGGGTTTGTTGTACCGACCACCCTTTTGGACTACAAGACAGCTCATAAAGAGCTAATGGAAATGCTGAAACCAGCAGTAGATAGAAACTCAGTGGACATAAAACTCTTGTCCACTCAATGTCAAAAGAACAAAGACGACTTCTTCAAAGAATTTAGGGAACTTCAGTCGCGTATTAGACTGGAGCATACAAAGACTCAAGAACAAATAGAGTCGCTGAATTATAGCCAAAACACACAAACTCAGACAATTAAGGCTTTAATTCAAACTCAAAAGGATGAATTTTATGAAATTGGAAATAAAATCGCTGTCGTAAACACAAATCAGTCAACATTGCAGTCTGAATTAGACACATTGTCTGAAAGAATGTCAGAACTGCCTTGTCATTTTGTTTCCAGGGAGGAAGTAACTGACATTAAAGATAATTTTTCAATGCTGCAACAAGAACAGAAAACCATATATCAAACGGTAGACGAGCAAATGTCCGGGGTTAGGGAAGACAGCATGTATCAATGCCAAAACCTTGTTGAGAGATTTACACATCTCGAGAGTACCGTCCAAGGCTTGCAGTCTACTAGTTTGAAACTTCTTGCAAGGCAGCCGCCCATTATAGAGAGCACTGTCCAGGATGAGCAGTCTACCAGTAAGACGCCATCTGCAGATTCACTCTCCGTGGACCTCATTATGACCAAGCCAAAGGTCAAAAATGAATTTCTAGAACGCCTGAACATGGCTGGTGTAATGCCTCCAAATTTAATTTATAGTAAGCGGAACTCATCGGTCCAAAGAAATGAAAACATTAAAGATGAAATACAAAATTGCACAGGTTTGGCGGGTGAGGAGTCTGCACCTGAAAAATCTAGGGAATTAGCCCCTTCATCCCAACAACAAAATAAGTCACCGACCCGTCAAAGTAGGTCACCAACACGTCAAAGTAGGTCGCCTACTAACCGTCGCCAAAGTAAGTCACCTCCACCCCCTAAAATGGATATTTTCACTGGGGACCCCAAGAAAATGACTTGGCTATCATTTATTGCGAGGTTCGAGCGTACTGCCAAAAGAAGGGGTTGGTCTAATCCAAAGAAACTTGACAAGTTATTTGATTGTCTTGGAGAGACAGCCCTTGAATACGCATACAGGTCAAAACAAAGCGACACTTATGAAAACCTTTCGAATGAATTGGGATTACGGTTTAACTTAAAAGATGCCCCCATAGCTGCTAGGCAAAAATTACATGTTATTAAACAAGGGGAGGATGATTCATTAGAGGAATTTTTACAAAAAGTCTTGACAATGACGCTGGACGGATTCGAGTCTGCCGACAACTCTACTGTTCAACAGTTAGCCACTGAGGCTTTCTTGCGGGGTTGTCGCCACAAGGAGGCTGCAGTGGTAGTTATGAACACTTGTCCTACCACAATACAAGAGGCTTGTAAAAAAATAAAGAACTATGTTGCCAACAATAAAGTTGTCTTTGGTAGCAGAGTTTCTTTTAAAGAAAATGTGTTTACAGCTGATGAGGAGATTAGAATCTCCAACATAGAGAGGGATGTATCATCGATCACTAACAAGTTTAGGTCAGATGGTCGTCCTTCATCTATCCCATCTCCTTATTATGACCAAAACTGGTCTGCACCTCCACCCCCTTCCCAGTATAGCAACAGGAGTAGGTCTCCACAACGGCCACCCTCCCCATATTACGACAACAATATTCAACGGCCACCCTCCCCATATTACGACAGAAACCAATCCCCAAAATATCCATATGATCCCAGAGGTTCGTCTCCGATAAATCAAAGTCAAAGGTCTTACAACGATAGAACCAGATCACCCATACGCTATCAAGGTCAAGGTCAATCGGCATATGACAGGGGGCGCTCACCTACAAATTATCAAGGACAACAATCATACACCAGAGGTCGTTCTCCTTCACAAAACCAAATGTCATATGAAAATAGGGGTCAATCACCTAATTATCAAGACCGAAGGTCACAATACGACAACAGAGGCCGATCCCCTATAATTACCCAAAATCAAAGGCCTTCACCTTATACAGGTCAAAATGCATATGACAACAGACAACCTGCATATGGGACTAATATGCAGTCATATCCTACAACCCATGTTCGTCAGACTCACATAGGTCAAATTCACACGCAGGACACACCAAGTCGCCCCCTTGACCTATCACCTACCATGGAGCATTTAAACTCCAACGGACTGGGTGCCCTAACGACCAAACCCTAGTCCCACCATTTTTGGGTCGTGATAGTGAAGCAGTGGAGGTGTCTATAAACTTGACTAAAGGAATGGTTGTTTCCATTCCAATATTAATGAATGGGATAGCTGTCAAAGCAATTGTAGATAGTGGCGCAATGGTGACACTTGTTAATGAGGATTTTTTTAGGCAGAATGTTGGCTATTATGAGATTAGTGGGAAGTGTAAATTACAGGGTATTGGAACAAATCCTATTTACGGACAATTAATCGATAATGTTCCTCTCACAGTGGGAACCATAACATGCTTACACACAGTGTGTATTGCTCCGATTACGGATATATGCATTCTAGGATTAGATTTCTTAAAACCAACAAGCTGCATAATAAATCTGGGCAATGACACAGTTATTTTCGGGGATGAGGTTATTTCAGCTAGTATAGAAACTACCGCTGACTTAAAAGTTTCTAGAGTTATAATCTCTAAAAGAACCGTCATACCCCCTAATACAGTGGGATACGTGCATGCACAATTAGAATCCCCTTTAAATGGGACCTTCACAGTGGAACCATTGCCTCTGATACATGCCTTAATATCAACGGTATGTGGCACTGGATCATCCCTTACAGTAAAGGTTATAAACGATTCGGAAACCTATATAACATTTCGGAAAGGGAGATCCATAGGTAATGCAGAGTCTGCTGTCCTAGTTCCACCGGAACCGGAACTAGTTCCACCGGAACCGGAAATAGTTAATTATTCAGTCAATTCTTTTTCGAATACTGTATCTGAAGAAAATATGTCAAATGATTTACCTATTCATTTAGAAGAGATGTATAAACAATCGTGCATAACATTGTCTAGCACAGAAAAGTTAAAATTTAAAAATTTACTATCAGAGTTTCCAGATGTATTTTCTAAGACCGACATGGATTTGGGATGTCTCAATGGAGTGGAACACACAATTGAGACCACCAATGAAATCCCGGTCAAAGAAAAATTCAGACGAACTCCACTGATGTTTCAAAAACAAGAGAAAGAATATCTGGATAATCTCTTAGATCAAGGGGTAATAGAGCCATCTGCTTCTGAGTGGTCATCAGCTCCTGTTCTGGTGCGGAAAAAGACTGGAGAGCTGAGATATTGTATTGATTTTAGAGCACTCAATGATAAAACTGTCAAAGACAATTTCAGTATACCAATAATAGAAGAGTGCATGGATTCTCTCTATGGTAAATCAATTTTCTGTCTGCTTGATCTTTGCAGTGGATTTTATCAAATCCCTTTAGAGACAGATTCTAGAAAGAAGACGTCATTTGGTACTCGCTATGGCTCTTTTCAACGGACAAGAATGCCGATGGGACTCTGTAACTCCCAAGCTACCTTTCAACGGGCAATGCAACTAATATTGCGAGGCCTCTTCTTGGGAAGAGTTATTAGTGTACCTTGACGACATCATTATTCTTGGTACTGATTTCGAAGTAACGCTAGGGACACTGCGTAATGTTTTACGCGATTTCGGTTAGCTAATCTTAAATTTAAACCACGCAAATGTCAATTTTTCAAGAAAGAGATCGAATTCCTTGGAAAAGCAATCAACGAGAATGGCATCACTATCTCGCCTGATAAAATTAAAGCAGTTAAAGATTGGATTCGGCCTATAAACGTGCGACAACTGCAATCTTTCCTCGGTTTTATGAATTATCACCGTAATCACATATCAAACTCTGCTCTAGTTTCTGCAGTTCTTTACGAGTTGACCAGTTCAAAAAAGTTCACATGGGAAAGTAAACATGAGGATGCTTTTGTAACTCTCAAGAACCTTGCAGTTTCTTCACCACTTTTGGCACATCCATCACCTGATGGGTTGTTCATTTTAGATACAGACGCGTCGGGCTACCAAATAGGTGCAGAACTATCACAAGTTCAAAATGGTGTTATAAAACCAATTTGCTACGCGAGTCACGTACTGACGAAACAACATCGCAAATATTGCACAACGCGGAAAGAACTGCTTGCGGTAGTAAAGTTCTGTCGACAATTCCGACACTACTTACTAGGCAATTTTTTCCTTATCCGGACGGATCACAATAGTCTAGTTTGGTTGACCCGGTTTAAACATATAGAAGGGCAACTAGCCAGATGGCTAGAAGAATTATTAGCTCAATATAATATGAAGATTATACATCGCAAAGGCACTGAACATGTCAACGCGGACTCGCTTAGTCGTATGGAAGACCTTATTCAAACTTGTGATTGTTATTCGGCAGGTGCAGATATTAGAAATCTCACTTGCAAGGGTTGTCCATACTGCCGTCGCGCGCATAAACAATGGGCTCGGTTCGACGAGGACGTGGACGACGTAGTGCCCCTGGCTGTCCGGAATATATCAGTTCTATTAGGGAACGATCAATCACTCTCAGTCGACCCCCGGGACGAACATATTGAATATTTACCATTCGATTCAAACTGGGTTGATACTCTATCGAGCGCTCAATTAAGAATCGCACAGTTAAATGACCCCGACATCGGTTTAGTTGTGCATTGGATGGAACATATGTATGACCCCTCAATCAGGGAGCTGAAACTCTGTAGCCCTGGTACACGTTCATTATGGTTAACCAAAGACCAACTTGAAATAAAAAATGGAGTTTTGCTCTACTCTTGGGAAACTCCAGATACGTTGGTACCCTCTAAACGTCTAGTTGTTCCCAAAGAATTGCAGAAAAGAATCTTGTTTTTTTGTCACGATACAAAAACATCTGGTCACTTGGGACAAATTAAAACATTAGACCGATTGAAGAGCCGATTCTACTGGTATGGAATGTCCAGGGATTGTACCATTTACATAAAAAATTGTTCTACATGTAATAAAAATAAAAAGAACAATCGAACGGCGAGGGATGCATTATGTTCATATCATGCTGGCTACCCAATGGAGAGGGTTCATTTGGATATTGTCGGACCATTTCACAAAAGTCGGTCTGGCAATAGGTACATTCTTGTCATGGTGGATCAATTTACGAAATGGGTTGAGTTGGCTGCGGTACCTGAACAGAACGCAGAGCTAACAGCAAAAGCGTTTCTGGAACGGCTTATAGTGACATTTGGTTGCCCCTTGGAGGTTCATACTGACCAGGGTAGAAATTTCGAAAGCAATCTATTTCAGGCTTTCTGTAAGGTTTTTGAGATTGCTAAAACTAGAACTACCCCATATCACCCTTCGGGAAATGGTCAGTGTGAAATCTTCAATCGGACAATCTTGCAGATGATAAGAAGCTACATCAGCCAAGGGCTGAAAGATTGGGACGAGCAGTTGCCTTTAATCAGTATGGCCCTTCACTCTATGAAGAATAAAACCACTGGATTCTCTGCGAATATGCTAATGTTAGGGAGGGAGACGATACAACCCATTGATATCATCTTAGGTCAAATTAAAATAACTCCCCTAGATCCCAGTGGCTTGGTCGAGAACCTAGTGAATAATTTAGATCACGTGCACTCACTAGCACGTGCACAAGTTGGCGAAACCCAACTCCGTCAGAAACGCAACTACGATTTACGGACTAGGATTAATAGGTATGAAATTGGAGATGTGGTACACATGATAGACTCGTCTACCAAAATTGGGCTGAGTAAGAAGTTAAGACCACCCTGGAGTGGACCATATCTGGTTGTCCGTGCTCGTCCCCCTGTTTTCAGCATAGCTAGTAAGAAAAAAACGATCCTGGTCCACCATGACAGGTTAAAGCCTTGCAATGACTCCAACCTTCCGTTATGGTTACAAAGGCGAAGGCATAACCTGCTCAAGACTTTGCCTATAATACCGGAAGGGGAGGATGAGCAAGAAGTGGACCTGCCTTCAATATCTTCAGACCCATTGGAGTCGGAACCAGTGATTGACGCGGACACCACATTACCCTATATGTTAGGGGATGATCCGGATTTCACTTTGCCCTACATGTGGGGAAACGAGACCGTAGACGATGTAGATGCCTCCGGTGCCTCGCTAGACCCTTTAAATGATCCGGACCCCCCCCATATGACACCCTATATGACCCCAGCGACCCTTTAAATGATCCTGACCGCCCATATGACCCCCTATATGACCCAGATGTGGCTTCCGGTGGTCTATTGCCAAACGATAGGAGGTCACGTTTGGGCAGACCTACAAAGTTACCCGCTAGGTTTCGGTAGTATCTGTGAAGAGTGGGGTAATCAGTATTTTATGTTCTTTTACATTCACCCGTGTGCAGGTATACTGGATCAGCTTGTATGTTTTGTCTGGTTGCCTGGACAATAGGTGATTGTCATTAATTTGTCTGTACTTCATGTTCACCCTTGTGCAGGTATACTGGATCAGCTTGTATGTTTTGTCTGGTTGCCTGGACAATAGGTGAGTGTCATTAAGTTCGGTCAAACGGACTGCGGTGGTGGCCCTGATCAGCTTGTATGTTTCGTCGGGACACCCATCGTTTCCCAACGACTACATGATATATAGGGATGGCGACTTAGATCAGCTTGTATGTTTTGTCAGGGTTGCCATTATTGTATATCTACCTAAATTATGAAGAAAAAAAATGGAAAAAAGGGGGGAAATTTCAATCACACGCTTTGGTTGCGATCAGCTTGTAGGTTTTGTCGTTGCTTCGTGTGTGATTATAAATATTAACTTAAATTAAGAACCTCAACTAGGTCTGACGGAATCAGCTTGTATGTTTTGTTCCGTTCATGCCAATAGAGAGACTAGTTTAAATCCACAAGTCATGAAGTACTGGAGCTAGGTTTAGATCAGCTTGTATGTTTCGTCTAAACTGCACTCCAGTGGATCATTGGATGGGTGATGTATTTCAGCAGGAATACCTGTTGAAATCTGACGTATATCATGCCCGTTCTTCATCTTATGGCAGACTGTCAATCAGCTTGTATGTTTCGTTGGTGGCCTGTCTTGATGTTGAACATCTTTCGATCATAAATTTCGCTATCATGTTGTACCATAGTTTTACGATAGCCTCATAATAGAGGTTTTGTTATCATTTTTTATCATAGTTTTACAATAGCCTTGCAATAAAGGTTTTGTTTTAATAATCTATTTTCAGTTCTTATAAGATGGCTGAAAATCGCAAAGCTATTAAACATTTAGAACGATGTGAGGTATGCGGGACAAGCTCCAAACATTTAAGAAGGCATTCTCTAAGGTCTCACATACCCTGGTACATGAATCCAACCGCTGCATGTGCGGACTGTCTTCTATCGGAAGGGTGCCAAACCCAATTATCTAAATTTCATCACCTGCATGGGCGAATCAGTGGAGAGGCTATGCTATTGACCTGGTTCTTCCTTGCCAATGGTGCTCTTTGGTTTTTAGCAGAATGTCTGGGCTTACCCTCCCCAAATGGTTTGCTTCTATTTGTGGTGACGGAACACCTATTTCCTCCCACTCTACAATTTTCCAAGGATCAGTTATTCTACCTGGGAGAATTTGATCGCAGAGCGGGATTGGATCCAATCGCTGAACATGAATACAATCTTGTCCCACCTACACGACCATGTATTCTCACCCATTATCATGTTTTAACTCGTCTAATAAGTCGATTATCCCTGGATCAGATATCCATTTTTAAGAATCTGGAAAAATACGTAACATGCGATGGATCCAATCTGCCTATGAGCCATCCCAGAATGAAAAGTGCAGCTATTGATTCGCATTTTCATCTGGATGAGCTCTGCAGATCTAGCAAACTGTCCATGCAGCAATTGGAGAGTTCGGTGACAGTCCCCATAAGTCTGAAGTTTGCCATTGCAAATTACGTTTATCCCACCAATTGGGGTTTTATTGAGGAACAGATGAGGGATAATCCAAATATAAGGATTACAGTGGGGGTTCACCCACATCGGATATATGGCAATATCGCCGAAAACCTATTTTCCAGGTTGGAAAGTCTAGTCCAACGCCTTCCGCAAATTGTGGGAATCGGCGAGGTGGGCCTTGACTTTACCACACGCTGTCTCTGCAAAGCTAGTCACAATCGAGCTCAATGTCGTGGGGATAAGATAAATGGCCAGCGCTGGTTCCTTCGACAGGTCTTCTTGTTGGCAAAGAAGCTGGATAAAACATTAGTGCTGCATGTCAGAGACGAAAAGGATGGGAAGGCAGCTAGAGAAGTTTTAGCACTTCTCCAGGAATTAGAAATGACGAACATGGTAATTCACCGTCACTGTTTTGTAGGAACTGACGAGGAGTATAGGCAGTGGAGCACAACGCTTCCACATTGCTATTTTGGTCTTGCGAAGGCTTCCTTTGATAATGAAGGAACAGTTGGAGCCTTACTGTTAATACAAAAACCTGACAAAATACTCTTAGAGACTGACGCCCCTTACTTAACAATAGACAGGAGACAGTTTTCATTCCACCATCCATGGAATGTTTTCTATACAGCTGAGAGGGCAGCTGAAATATTTGGCATCTCGACCAATGAAATGTTGAGGAAATGCAACAGGAATGCAGCCAAAGTATATGGGTTAACTTGGTAAATGACATTCCTTTAACCTGTAAAGTATTGTGAGAAACCAGTGCATAATACAACTTTCCTGTAAAGTTTACATTAGCTAGCAAACTTTGACTGTCTGACATGCAGACAACACTATAAGGGGATACAAATTGGGTGGTCTTGACTGCTGATTGATCAGCTTGTATGTTTCGTCTCTCAGTAGTTAAGAAAATTACATTTTGAGATTCAATTTCAACTTCAGTGATAAGCCTTCGCTTTCTATAAAACATTGCTAACATCATCTTGGCTGCTGATTGATCAGCTTGTATGTTTCGTCCCTCGGTAGCTAAGAAAATGTGTACTAAACAAAATTATTGCTTTCATTTTTGCATCGGTTGACTTCAGCAGAATGCCCTTTAAGAAGATATATATATGTACATAATAATTTGGATCTATTTATTTAATTTTCAACGTTTCTATTTTAAAAACAGGTACTGGAACCTGCGATACTTAATGTAAGTTTTGTGTCACCTTAGTTAGTGCATGGAATCATAGAAACATACTGATTAAGTATGATGGGTTATTTTCGCTTGAAACTTCACGCAATTTCAATGTTACATGTAGCAACAATCCTGATAAAATATTTCTGTCTATGTTCCCTTGGAACTTCACACACGTTAATATGAACATATAGCAATCCTGATAAAGTATGTAATCTCATGTTCACTTCAAACTTTCACGCAAGGTTAATGGAACATGTAGCAAATCTGATAAAGTTTGTTAGATTATGTTCATTTAAAATTTTACACACGTTAATAGGAATACGTTTTTGTTTGTTTGATGGTTTACGTCATTTTCAACCGTGACATGTTGAAAATGCACCTTAAAATCTGTGTGAAGACCTCGAAATTGTTAAATTGAATGAACTATCAAAACGTCTTGATTGGCTTTTTATTTTATTTAAATGTAACATTCATTAAAAACGCAGATTGTTAAGTGTATTTTGAAAGTTTTTAGGTTTCATGGGATATTTATAAGCATATGAATTTCACATGAAACTATTTTCATAAACCTACTGACAACGAGGTTCTAAACATACTGACAACGAGGTATACATAACTTACGGTGTGGGTGTGGAATAACACCATTCTATATGTTCGATATACCACTAGTTATATAAGTATGCAAACAAGCAAGGTTTTACGCAAGCGTAAAATAGCTGACGAGAGAATTTTGTGCTACCAAACATTTTGAATCCAGGTGGGCGAATCCTTGACATGCCTTACATATTGATTACATATTCACATTTGTAGCACGACGTGCTAAAGTACACATCAACACAGAAATACAATTACTCACATGTATGGGATGCGTGCATTACGACACAGATACACTGTTCATTGCTACCATGTGTAATTATAAGATTGCGTTATCAAAGTGAAAAAACTCAAAGAAACTATTCATTACTACCTTACCATGTGCAATTACTAAAACAATATAAGAGTCGCTGCCGCACTGTCATGTCCCACGGTTTATGTCGGTTTCGCGTGTTAAAGCGTCAGACAACATGCAATAAAAGTCGACATATGACATATGTAATAAATAGAATCTAACATTCGTTCTCATTCATTATTGAATTTATTAAACTCGTTAGCAAAAATGATATAATGCTCGATAAGAGCCTCGCATTATATCATTTTTCCAACTCGTTTAATAATAATGAATGAGTACAGATGTAAGATCCTCTATATATAATAGTATATGACCTGAACACCTGGGTAGAGTTTTGATAAACGGTTTTGTAATGTAGTTTTTTCCGTTGTTTTGCGGGCTAGTTTCTTTAAAGCACTTAGTGGTTTAAAAATACATGCCCTATATTGAAATCGCGTGCCTCTTTGCAGGCTTGCCTTTACTTGTACTTTAAATTCTTGGAAGATAGATTTATCTACATGTTGGGCTGGGTGTACTAGTATTCAAACCTGCTTAACATGTCATATTTATTAAGAGACCACCTGCTCCTTCTTGAAGAGGCCTGTATAAGAGACGCATTTTAATTTTTCATTATTTATGTTACATGAGATCAACAAACAAACAAATGGAAAAAACAAAAAACATGTTTGCTATTATTATTAATACTGCTTAGAACATGATAGTTCCAAAGCATGTTTATAAATTTGGATCATTTGCATTTAAATATTTTACTTCATACAGCTGAATATGTCGGATGTTAAATCAACTTTTAGAAGTAAAACATATCAATACATTTACAGTTAGCAGCATTAAACACAAACACTTAAACACAAACACTTAAACACAAACACTTACACACAAACACTTAAACACAAACACTTTCATTTGATGTAAACTAAAGTATACATAGTCAGTTTAACGACTAGTGTAACACATTCAAATATGAGTTTTCATTTAGCCAGAGTCTAACTTGAACAAACAGTTCTTTTAAATGTTCTTTAAAGCAAATGCCATTGTAGCATTAATTGAACTTGGGCATAAATCTTCAAGAACAGGACAAAGCTTAGGTTTCTGATGAAACACATTTTATTTAAAGCAAAGTCAACAACAAATATTCGTGTTTTTATTTATTATAAATGCTTCTTTTTTCATTGTTCACTATTTTTTCGTCTGCATATACGGTGCTAGAAAATCTCCGAAATTGTTTGTCAATTTCTTAGGTATCGATGACGATGCACAAAATGCAAACGGGTACCAGGGATCTCCTGCGCAAGTGCAGATTAATTTCTTGACAGCCACATATTCGCCATATTTAATAATCTGCTTCATATTTCCGGGCGGGAAACATGTCCTTCCTGAAATAAAAAGTAGGTATAAAATTCGAAATGTAGCTTTCTCAGAACACAATCAACCAAAAACACGTCTTAAAACAAATAAAAACAATTAACATGTTAATAAGGAACAATGCATGTGACATCACAAAACAAAAGGATTGACAATAGGGATACCGGCTTGGAACGAAATGTTGAAAAACTGAATCGGTGTTTTATTCCAGATATGGGACCGTTTGCTAGCCAAATGTGTTTAATACACAGCATACAAGTGTATTTAAGCGAACGAATAACCCACACAACCCGTGCATGTATATAAATAAATATTAAACCCTGATAAAACATATACAATATAATCACGTTACCGTTTGGACAGTGATAACAGCAGTCGTCTCCCCTTACGGAATCAACACATTGTACTTTTTCGCACTTCGGCGGGTTGCATGTGATTTTGCCATTCCTACAGACACAGTTTTGACATTCGTCGCCGACCAATTCTCCTTAATAACAGAAACAATGTGTAACATTAAACAAGTGTATCTATAATGACTTAACATGCTGTTACAGTCAATAAATGTATCTAATAAATTAAGAACATGGCGTAACCATACATAAATGCATCTAGAGTAAAGATATTGGAACATGGCGTAACGATGATTACGTGTGTCTAAGATGTAAGAAAATGGCGTAACATATTAAGTGTATCTATAATTTAGAAAACGGCGTAACAATAAGTTAGTTATGTAATGTTTACACGAAGGCACACGGTGTAACAATAAATAAGTGTATTTAAAGGTAAGTGCAGGAACATCCGGTAACTATATAAGTGCATTTAAAGTGTAGGAACATGGACTTATACTAAACAAGTTATTTAAAGTGTAAGAACATGGGTTTATACTAAACACGTGTATTTAAAATGTAGGAACATGGCTTTATACTAAACAAGTGTATTTAAAGTGTAGGAGCATGGATTTATACTAAACAAGTGTATTTAAAATGTAGGAACATGGCTTTATACTAAACAAGTGTATTTAAAGTGTAAGAACATGGGTTTATACTAAACACGTGTATTTAAAATGTAGGAACATGGCTTTATACTAAACAAGTGTATTTAAAGTGTAGGAACATGGGTTTATACTAAACAAGTGTATTTAAAGTGTAGGAACATGGCGTTAGACTAAATAAGTGTATATAAAATGAAACGAACATGGCATTACAAAATCCACGTTTACATTTATGATAAATAAAGTGTTATTTTATGATAAATACAGTGTCCAATTTTCCTTGATTAATGTCTCTAGTCTGTGGGAACAAGATGGGAACAAGATGTAACAATAAGCATCTACATAACTTGTAGGAAAGAAATCGACATTTAAGTTGCGGTAACAGAATGCACAAATGCAGGTTTGTCCTAAATTGTGAAAATACATGTACCAACACATGCATATTTCTAGGTTGTGGTAACACAACGGTTCGATACATGTAACAACACATGCATATTTCTAGGTTGTGGTAACCCAACGTGTCAATGCATGTAACAACACATGCATATTTCTAGGTTGTGGTAACACAACGTGTCACAATGTGTCAATACATGTAACAACACATGCATATTTCTAGGTTGTGGTAACACAACGTGTCAATGCATGTAACAACACATGCATATTTCTAGGTTGTGGTAACACAACGTGTCAATGCATGTAACAACACATGCATATTTCTAGGTTGTGGTAACACAACGTGTCACAATGTGTCAATACATGTAACAACACATGCATATTTCTAGGTTGTGGTAACACAACGTGTCACAATGTGTCAATACATGTAACAACACATGCATATTTCTAGGTTGTGGTAACACAACGTGTCAATGCATGTAACAACACATGCATATTTCTAGGTTGTGCTAACACAACGTGTCAATGCATGTAACAACACATGCATATTTCTAGGTTGTGGTAACACAACGTGTCAATGCATGTAACAACACATGCATATTTCTAGGATGTTGTGGTAACACAACGTGTCAATGCATGTAACAACACATACATATTTCTAGGTTGTGGTAACACAACGTGTCAATACATCTAACAACTCATGCATATTTCTAGGTTGTGGTAACCCAACGTGTCAATACATCTAACAACACATGCATATTTCTAGGCTGTGGTAACACAACGTGTCAATACATCTAACAACACATGCGTATTTCTAGGCTGTGGTAACACAACGTGTCAATACATGTAACAACACATGCGTATTTATAGGTTGTGTTAACAAAACGTGTCAATACATGTAACAACACATGCATATTTCTAGGTTGTGTTAACACAACGTGTCAATACATGTAACAACACATGCGTATGTCTAGGTTGTGTTAACACAACGTGTCAATGCATGCAACAACACATGCATATTTCTAGGTTGTGTTAACACAACGTGTCAATGCATGCAACAACACATGCATATTTGAAGGTTGTGATAACACAATGTGTCAATGCACGTAACAACAAATGCATATTTTCAGGTTGTGGTAACACAATATGTCAATACACAACACATGCATATTTCTAGGTTGTGGTAACACAATGTGTCAATACATGTAACAACACATGCATATTTCTAGGTTGTGGTAACACAATGTGTCAATACATGTAACAACACATACATATTTCTAGGTTGTGGTAACTTAATGTGTCAATACATGTAACAACACATGCATATTTCTAGGTTGTGTTAACACAACGTGTCAATGCATGTAACAACACATGCATATTTCTAGGTTGTGGTAACACAACGTGTCAATACATCTAACAACTCATGCATATTTCTAGGTTGTGGTAACACAACGTGTCAATACATCTAACAACACATGCATATTTCTAGGCTGTGGTAACACAACGTGTCAATACATCTGACAACACATGCGTATTTCTAGGTTGTGTTAACACAACGTGTCAATGCATGCAACAACACATGCATATTTCTAGGTTGTGTTAACACAACGTGTCAATGCATGCAACAACACATGCATATTTGAAGGTTGTGATAACACAATGTGTCAATGCACGTAACAACAAATGCATATTTTCAGGTTGTGGTAACACAATGTGTCAATACACAACACATGCATATTTCTAGGTTGTGGTAACACAATGTGTCAATACATGTAACAACACATGCATATTTCTAGGTTGTGGTAACACAATGTGTCAATACATGTAACAACACATGCATATTTCTAGGTTGTGGTAAGATAATGTGTCAATACATGTAACAACACATGCATATTTCTAGGTTGTGTTAACACAACGTGTCCATGCATTAAACAACACATGCATATTTCTAGGTTGTAGTAACACAATGTGTCAATACATGTAACAACACATGCATATTTCTAGGTTGTGGTAACACAATGTGTCAATACATGTAACAACACATGCATATTTCTAGGTCGTGGTAACACAATGTGTCAATACATGTAACAACACATGCATATTTCTAGGTTGTGGTAACACAACGTATCCATGCATGTAACAACACATGCATATTTCTAGGTTGTGTTAACACAACGTGTCAATGCATGTAACAACACATGCATATTTCTATGTTGTGGTAACACAACGTGTCAATGCATGTAACAACACATACATATTTCTAGGTTGTGGTAACACAACGTGTCAATACATCTAACAACTCATGCATATTTCTAGGTTGTGGTAACACAACGTGTCAATACATCTAACAACACATGCATATTTCTAGGCTGTGGTAACACAACGTGTCAATACATCTAACAACACATGCGTATTTCTAGGCTGTGGTAACACAACGTGTCAATACATGTAACAACACATGCGTATTTATAGGTTGTGTTAACAAAACGTGTCAATACATGTAACAACACATGCATATTTCTAGGTTGTGTTAACACAACGTGTCAATACATGTAACAACACATGCGTATGTCTAGGTTGTGTTAACACAACGTGTCAATGCATGCAACAACACATGCATATTTCTAGGTTGTGTTAACACAACGTGTCAATGCATGCAACAACACATGCATATTTGAAGGTTGTGATAACACAATGTGTCAATGCACGTAACAACAAATGCATATTTTCAGGTTGTGGTAACACAATGTGTCAATACACAACACATGCATATTTCTAGGTTGTGGTAACACAATGTGTCAATACATGTAACAACACATGCATATTTCTAGGTTGTGGTAACACAATGTGTCAATACATGTAACAACACATACATATTTCTAGGTTGTGGTAACTTAATGTGTCAATACATGTAACAACACATGCATATTTCTAGGTTGTGTTAACACAACGTGTCAATGCATGTAACAACACATGCATATTTCTAGGTTGTGGTAACACAACGTGTCAATACATCTAACAACTCATGCATATTTCTAGGTTGTGGTAACACAACGTGTCAATACATCTAACAACACATGCATATTTCTAGGCTGTGGTAACACAACGTGTCAATACATCTGACAACACATGCGTATTTCTAGGTTGTGTTAACACAACGTGTCAATGCATGCAACAACACATGCATATTTCTAGGTTGTGTTAACACAACGTGTCAATGCATGCAACAACACATGCATATTTGAAGGTTGTGATAACACAATGTGTCAATGCACGTAACAACAAATGCATATTTTCAGGTTGTGGTAACACAATGTGTCAATACACAACACATGCATATTTCTAGGTTGTGGTAACACAATGTGTCAATACATGTAACAACACATGCATATTTCTAGGTTGTGGTAACACAATGTGTCAATACATGTAACAACACATGCATATTTCTAGGTTGTGGTAAGATAATGTGTCAATACATGTAACAACACATGCATATTTCTAGGTTGTGTTAACACAACGTGTCCATGCATTTAACAACACATGCATATTTCTAGGTTGTAGTAACACAATGTGTCAATACATGTAACAACACATGCATATTTCTAGGTTGTGGTAACACAATGTGTCAATACATGTAACAACACATGCATATTTCTAGGTTGTGGTAACACAATGTGTCAATACATGTAACAACACATGCATATTTCTAGGTTGTGTTAACACAACGTGTCCATGCATGTAACAACACATGCATATTTCTAGGTTGTGGTAACATAATGTGTCAATACATGTAACAACACATGCATATTTCTAGGTTGTGTTAACACAACGTGTCCATGCATGTTACAACACATGCATATTTCTAGGTTGTGATAACACAATGTGTCAATACATGTAACAACACATGCATATTTCTAGGTTGTGGTAACATAATGTGTCAATACATGTAACAGCACATGCATATTTCTAGGTTGTGTTAACACAACGTGTCCATGCATGTAACAACACATGCATATTTCTAGGTTGTGGTAATATAATGTGTCAATACATGTAACAAGACATGCATATTTCTAGGTTGTGTTAACACAACGTGTCCATGCATGTAACAACACATGCATATTTCTAGGTTGTGGAAACACAACGTCTCAATGCATGTAACAACACATGCACATTTCTAGGTTGTGTTAACACAACGTGTCCATGCATGTAACAACACATGCATATTTCTAGGTTGTGGTAACACAACGTGTCCATGCATGTAACAACACATGCATATTTCTAGGTTGTGGTAACACAACGTTTCAATGCATCTAACAACATATGCATATTTCTAGGTTGTGATAACACAATGTGTCAATGCATGTAACAACACAAGCATATTGTAACAACACATGCATATTTCTAGGTTGTGGTAACACAATGTGTCAATGCATCTAACAACATATGCATATTTCTAGGTTGTGATAACACAATGTGTCAATGCATGTAACAACACATGCATATTTCTAGGTTGTGGTAACACAACGTGTCCATGCATGTAACAACACATGCATATTTCTAGGTTGTGGTAACACAATGTGTCAATGCATCTGACAACATATGCATATTTCTAGGTTGTGATAACACAATGTGTCAATGCATGTAACAACACAAGTATAATGTAACAACACATGCATATTTCTAGGTTGTGGTAACACAACGTGTCAATGCATGTAACAACACATGCATATTTCTAGGTTGTGGTAACACAATGTGTCAATGCATCTGACAACATATGCATATTTCTAGGTTGTGATAACACAATGTGTCAATGCATGTTACAACACACATAATTGTAAATATCTAAGTTTTAGTAGCTAGAAGTATCGACAAATGAGTGTTAGACTGTGCACTATATTTGTGTACGACATGTTCCTATGTGCATTGTATATGTATTTGTTTGCACAAATATGTGGAAAACATGTTCCAAACAACGCACCTGGATTTACCCAAACCTTATCATAGAAGCACATGCATTCTTTACAACAGTCTTCATCTGTAAGCTTTCCCTGCAGCAAAAGAGCAAATAATTACAGATGAATACATATTTTACCGATTCCTTCAGCTGTAACAAAGAAGTGAATAATTACAGATGAAAACCTATTTTACCCTTTCATCGATGTATTAGTTAACTTCACATTACGTTTCACTAAACAGTTATCTCCTTTGCCAGTAACGGTAGGAACACTCTTGCGCTTTAAAAAAAGAAAAAAGAGCTGTGTTATTTAGTTCTTGTTTATTTATTAAAACGTGCAAATATCTTATTGTTTTGTTCCAGGAGACAATAATAGGACAAATTCATGATTTCATACAGCTTTGGATATGCCTGAATGTTTTTGAACCCAGATCTGAGAATCTAATACTGGGTAGCGATACATTTGAAAATAAAAGTGAAATGGTAATTAAATTCAACACGGTCTTAACAAACTATGGATGTTTAAAAAAAACAAGTTGGTCAACACCGTGTTTTTTGTGGGATATTTCGAGCAACAGACATCAAGTTTCACAAAGGAAACAATTTTAAGAAAATTCAGGAATGTGTACAGTGGTCCAGAGAGGTCCTTCTACATATGCAGAACAGTGCAAAAACAACTGTGTGCGAATGGCAGTCATGTAAAGACGGGCACTTAAAGATGTTGGTTGTCTATCTTCAGTGTTCTGTGTTCATATAATATTATCCAACTGGTCAATTCAATATCAAACAGTCACTTATATCAGATCCTCTAATTATGCAATATGCGTGCGCGTTGTTAAACTATTGACTACAACTTTATATTGAATATATGTGTACGGTGTTAAACTACTGACTACAACTTTATATTGAATATATGTGTACGGTGTTAAACTACTGACTACAACTTTATATTGAATATGTGTGTACGGTGTTAAACTATTGACTACAACTTTATATTGAATATATGTGTACGGTGTTAAACTATTGACTACAACTTTATATTGAATATATGTGTACGGTGTTAAACTATTGACTACAACTTTATATTGAATATATGTGTACGGTGTTAAACTATTGACTACAACTTTATATTGAATATATGTGTACGGTGTTAAACTATTGACTACAACTTTATATTGAATATGTGTGTACGGTGTTAAACTATTGACTACAACTTTATATTGAATATATGTGTACGGTGTTAAACTACTGACTACAACTTTATATTGAATATGTGTGTACGGTGTTAAACTACTGACTACAACTTTATATTGAATATATGTGTACGGTGTTAAACTATTGACTACAACTTTATATTGAATATGTGTGTACGGTGTTAAACTACTGACTACAACTTTATATTGAATATATGTGTACGGTGTTAAACTTAAACTATTGACTACAACTTTATATTGAAGATGTGTGTACGGTGTTAATATTGACTACAACTTTATATTGAATATATGTGTACGGTGTTAAACTATTGACTACAACTTTATATTGAATAGGTGTGTACGGTGTTAAAATATTGACTACAACTTTTATATTGAATATATATTTGAATCTTCCCTCTTACTGAACAAAATCCACCGTGTTTCATAATTAACTAAAGTTCCAGCGGAAAGTAATACCAGTATTATTAACTTGTGTTATATGCAAATTAATATAATCAATCCTAACATATTCATACACATGTTTTGGGCTTATACCTAATTGGGACGAATAATAAAACACAAGCCAGCGTATGTGATTTATTAAATGACGTAATTGTTTGTCATTTTTTAAAATGGATACTTTTTATAATGACTACTCAACTATTATGACCGCAAGTCGCATAGTTAAGTAATAAAAAAACATTATCGCAAAGGTAGGTTAAAAAATACCGCCAAAAGCAACATGTTGCGCACCTCCGTAAATAAAACATCTATAACTAACACGCCAAATAACGGCAAATGTTACACCACATAACCGATTATCAAAACGTTATCCAATAATAATGTATATGTGCCGATTAAAAGTGTAGTTTTAATTCACGGTTTCATTAACTACCCATGATTGAATATGTTAAAATGAATTATGAGTTGGTAACTCTTAATTCGACGCTCCAGTTTTGCGGTGTGGCTTGGCTGGTAAAACCCGTTTATATTGTAGATTCTCAACATATGTTAGTTAGTATATATACCTAGTCGTCTGTAGGTTGTCGGCGGGACAGCTACTTTAAAATATTGACTACAATTTTACATTGAATACGTATGTATGTTGTTGTGTTTTTATTCACTGTAATACTACTTTTTCGAAATAGGATTTTGTGTCAGTGGTAGTTAAAGGGACACATGGCAATCTTGAGTTTTATTCAAACATTAAAATTTGCTCCTCGATTTAGTTATTCTGCGTTATTTTGACTTTAAAACTGCTTGCACATAATTAAATAAAAAATGAGATTTCAAGTTTATTTTTATTTTTTTTAAATATATTATTGGTGCAATATTATAAAAAGATAGTAATATGTAAAAATAATTTGCTTTGAACTATTCTAATAATTATTATTAATGATTGAACAAATGCAAATTCAGAGAAAAACCAACGGGACGCCGCGAGTTTTTAAAAAAATCAAGATTGCCGTGTGTCCCTTTAACATGTACCTGTTTATCGTATGGACACCTCAATTTCGGACATTTTACATCAAGGCATGCTTCGTTAATAGGTATACATGTGCCGCAGCACGTGCCGTCTTGGTCCTGTTCAAATCCCATGCCACAAGGCATACACGCAAGAGCCGTGCATACTGGTTTCAGTTTTTTTCCAGCCTGCTCACAAGTACACATCTCACATTCGTTGTTGGCTGGAACCACATCGCCTGTTGTAAAGGAATATATGTTAAATGCCCATGACATATTAAAACAATGTACATTTAAATTAATTTAAAGCAACGAATATGGCAAATGAGTGAAACATCCTTATATACTAACGGGAAATTATGTCTTGTATAACGGAAAAAGGTTATCTTTGTTTTACATGGGTGATGGAAAGCCTGATCTTACACATGGGAGAAGATAAAAGTCTCGCGCTGGTATTTGCAATGACAGCTGCATGACGTCGTTGAGTAAATAAACATGCAAAACTTTAGTCTCGGTTCCGATAGAAACAATTATACCTCTTGTTGGACTTTTCGATCTTCACCGGATACCCATGAAAGATTCGTATCAACTTTTGTATCTTACTAATTTTCTTATTTTAAATATATTTTAGAACAGATATATGATAAGTATTTTGTTTTAACCCATAGTTTGTAAAACATTTATTTTTTGTTTAAATTGTTACATCTTTTGAGAGTTACCCTCCCTTTATATGAAAACATGAAATGTGCCGATAAAACACATAACATGAGTCAAAGATCGCTTAAAGATATAACATTCTTAAAATTGGTATGAAATAATAGAAAAAAACATAAAAATTTGACCCATTTATCCCAGATTTTCCGTCTATAAAAAAAATGAAATCTTAAATTACCTCCCTTTGAATTGAATATTGTTTGAAATTCAAGTAACTGTAATTCAGCGTTAGCATTAAATATTTCAAAAAATTCTTTTGCAAACCCATTTGTAGTGCTAATGCTAGTAAAACATGATGTCAACATAATTTTAACTGGCATATTTTAGAATTAGGAACATCAAAAGGTTCACTAATTTGAAGTACTTAATAAAATCCTATATACCCAGTTGTATAAGTGTTATAACTTATTTCTAAGAAAACACATTGACTTAAAAGTTTTAAAATATATTCATGCAATCAGAGCAGACGATTTACACTCGTTATTTTGCAATTTAACCGTATCTCTAATCAAGCTCAAAATACACAAAACAATGAGAATATTATTGACATATTCTTAGGTAGATACTTAGCAATTTGGTTTAGTGTATTCTAAAGCCCCGAAGTATGATTTTTGAATTTCTCCGTGAGTGAGTGAACAGAAATATATACACTATTTAGTCGTGCACCAAGCTTGAAAATAGTTCAGCCGGAGATTAATCGAAAAAGGTCTTTGTACAATAATGTTGGAATACTGTTTAAATGTACCCATACGAAATGTCATAATTTACTAGAAAATGAAATTGAATTGAATTGGATTTTGTAGTCGCACCAACAGCTAAGGTCATATGGCCACGTTCCAGCTTCCATTGGTGGAGGAAGACCCCAGGGGCCCCTCCGGGCAATATTCGTGCACGGGCGGGCACCTGGGTAGAACCACCGACGTTCCGCAAGCCAGCTGGATAGCTTCCTCACATAAAGATTCCTAGGCCCCTGAGGGATCGAACCTACAGCGGTGAGGGGCAAATGATTTCAAGTCAGAGACGTTAACCACTTGGCTACGGACGCCCCAGGAAATGAAAAATAAAAGTACATCCCATCAAATGAGGAAAAGGAAATCTCTAACAATACAGTCCACCACATCCAGAGAAATTAGGAAACGATATACGTATATGCTATTGTAAAGATATATATAAAAAAATGTAATTTGAAACACCTGATGATGTATCCAGAATTGTACTGAACAACCACAATAGTTGCAGCCAAAGAGAAAACCAATCTACGGTACGACCAGAAAACCCGAGGGACGAAGGTTCATGTAAGATACATGTTAGTAACGTTAGTGTTAGTTTAAGATGTTGTCTTATTGTATAGAACGAACGGTTTATATTTCATGGAAACAACCAAACGACCTCATGATCAACATTATGTAAAAATAATAACAGATAAGTGAAGTTTCACGTCGTATTGGTATTATGTGATAAATAGAATCAACTATTCGTCACTGTGTATGCTTGACACTAATAGACTCGTTGGATAAACATGATAAAAAGAAAGGATACTCAACAGAGCCTAGTATTATATATCATTGTATCCTCATTTATTAAAGTCAGTAATAATACACAGTCACACGTGTAGAATCCTCTGTATATTATACACAGGTTATATATAATCCTCTGTAATTAGAAACACAGAGGATGTATTAGAAACACCTGAGGATGTATCCAAGTTGAAGTTAGTAATAATACGCAGTCACACGTCCTCTGTATATCCTTTGTAGTTGAAGGTTAATGGCCAGTTTTCTGAGGAAATGATAAAAAATCAGGTGTTCCTCAAGCCTCCATACTAGGCCCTCTTCTATTTCTCCTGTATATTAATGACATATCAATATCACATATATATGTAGTAATGTTGTGTATATGGATGGTTGCGTGTGTGCGCATGCACATGAATGTTTATATATATATTAATAACTTTTATAGCATTATTGTTCGAAGACCACATTGAAACTAAGTGTATGTATTTTATATGCATAACTTAATGTGTTTTAACATTCGTTAAATAAAGAAATTATTATTATTATTATTATTAACCAGACAACTTACCAAGTTCTTTGTCTGCACACACATTTGCCTGACTGCTCAAACTAACGCAACAGCAGATGGTATAGACGAGAATGACATAGGGTCTGCAAAACAACAAAAAACGACATTTCTAGTTATTATAGTAAATCCGATAACCTATGAGCTCACGTTGAAATAGGTCGTGTAACATATTGGGAAATGCACATGTGAAAATCTGATATCAGTTTTCGGGGTAAACTTATTTAAGGCCTACTCTGAATTTTCACTGTCCCATTTTATTAGAAGGGTAAATTTAATGCACCTTCCAATGAGGTAGCCCTATTGTCAACCCTTTTATGTTTGCGATGTCGTGACTTGCATTTTAGTCATCTTTATAATTGTTGTTTGTTTCTTTGCGTGCTTTTGGTTGACTGTGGTCCTTGAATGCTGCATTTTCTGTTCGACCTTTATATCTACTTGTAATAATTCTTTGTTTGCAATAATTCAATTATGGGTGAGCTAAATTGATCGTTGATAAACCGTTTGATTTTCCTAACAGTAAAGTATTCAGTTGTCTCCGTTTACAAATGCTAGGCATATTAACATATTCATTTTGTCAATGAATTTTAATAAGATGCAAAAGTCTAACCGGAAGTGTAGAATTTACAGAACGCAGTCAAGCAAAAATGCACTTTAAAAATCTAGACTTGGTTCTATATAAATTCACCCCCGTAATTAAATATTGGCCAACGAAGAAGCATAGTAATAACGACATATTACTACGAGTCTGATGATCAAATAGTCAGTTTTATTGGTTCTCGTATTTTTAGACAGTTGGTTTGACGTTCTACATTACTTTGACAAATGCTGTCTCGCAGTAAAACGCTATGCTGTATAAGTATGGTGCATGGAAAGTGCTCCGATATTTTATTAAGGACATCAAAAAAGGCAACACAACCTGACATCGAAGATAACTCATGCATGCGTGATTGTGTACAATGCAGGCAATGGTTCCCAAATCCTACAAAACATACTTATATGGGACATAAATGTAAATAAGTAAAACAGTATACCATGTCAACAAGCAACAACGCGTGTCCCATATTCAATAAATACAATACTGATCCTGACATCATTTCATATTTTTTTGTTAGGACCTCTATTTTCACTGCGTAAACATATCGAAATAATCGGGAATTACGTTCTGCTGTGGCTGCTTCATGCTTTTGCTCAAGTAATTGTAGTGTCAAAGTACCATTAAGGTTAGGTCCTTAAGCAAACAAGAAATATAAAAAGATCGGACAGGGAAAGTAGCATTCAAGTAGGACAGTCAACGACAAAACACAGAAACAAACACGCAAACAAGAAGGCAAAAGCAATAATAAATGCAAACGACATCACAAACACAAAAGGGTTGACAATAGGGCTACCGCCTTGGAACGGTCAGTGGCAAAGTAGGCCACAGGGGGGTTTAAACCGGTTCTAGGGTGCACCAAACCTCACACTGACCTACTGTCATCCCATTAAAACAGGACAGTGTAAATAAAGAAGTCCCCGCCATGATCTAATCTCTAACCAACAAGGCAGCATCAATAGTCAATATAAGTAAAACACAAATATGCTCGTGTAAATATAATACAAAAAAACAATAGCCTAGAAAGCCACAATGAAGGTACTCATTGTCTTGGCAGAAGCCAGAGCAGTAAGAGAATAAACCATTAAGGGCACGACAAGAAAGATCATAGACAAACATCAAACGCCACCGTCCCAATGGGCTTTAGGTAGGCGTCATCATAGGGTCCACAGCCTGTCCGGTCATCGTACAATTAAAGAGCAAAGCATAGTGGCGAACTGTAAAAGGGTCCACCACCAAGCATGCAGTACGTTGCAAAATGATAGGGTCATAACCTCTTTTGATAAACCTTTTAACAAGTTTAACAAAGATAGTATGAAAGTGATCATGACCAAAAATCTTACGAAGTTTATAAATCACATCACCATAGAAGTCAGGTTGTGATAGTCCTTGTCGCAGAAGAGTCCTTAAATTATTTTTATATTTGGAAAGAAGATCAGGGTTACGATAATAAAATGTTGCAAAGGTTGTACGAAGTTTATGGTAACGGTAACCCTGATTGAGTAACTTTTTAGTTATACAAAGATTACGAATATTAAAGTCCTCAACTCGAGTACAAGCTCTTGAAAAACGAATAAGTTGAGACACATACGCTCCATAAGAAGTTGCTCGGGGAACTCTTACATAGAGAATATGATGTCAGTGTCTTTTACTATCAGAAGTGGATCTTAAAGTCGATCAGGAAATGCAGCATTCAAGGACCACAGTCAACCACAAACACGCACAGAAACAAACAACAACTACAAAGATGTATAAAAGAAAAAATATGACATCTCAAATATAAAAGTTTGACAATAGGGCTACCGCCTTGGAACTGTCAGTGGCATAAAAGGCCGCTGGGGGTGTAAACCAGGTTCTAGGGTGCACCAAACCTCACTCTTACCTCTTACCCTATTGTCATCCCAGTAAAACGGGACAGTGTAAATAAAAATATCTCCTCACCAGGTTATATTCTCTAACAAGTATTTTTAAGTTTATTAGGCGAGGCTTAGAAAACAAAGAACAACGAGCCGTGCTATTCTCCGTTTTCGTGCCGAGCCTAATAAACTTGATAGTAAAAGGCCCTGAAATAATATTCTTTTCATCATGTTTATCCAAAATGTTTGTAAAGTTTACTAGTCTTGTGTTTTAAACAAAATGTTATGTTTAACGTGGACACCGCCATATTTGTTGTTTCCTTTTTGACATTAAATTATGACATCAGATAACATCGCATTTATAAATGCCGGGAAGTGCCGCATTGTTTTTGCTTTATCAGTCAGTGTCAAATAAAGGAAAGTTAATTAGGTCATCAGGCAGAAAAACGCATACATTACGTGGTCCCGCCTTAATTCCATTAAGCGGTGGGAAAGTTTATATTATCAGGATTTTATAACTGGTATTTCGACAATAAAACACGTTTAAAAAAACCCAGTTTTTACTGAAAAAATGCGATAACCTGTTTATAAACTATTAAATGTTTTAATTGGATGGGGTATGAAAGTTAATACTCGGACCACATATAATGTATGTATGATAAATATATATAATACAGTATGAGACACCTCAAGCATCAAAGGGTTTACACTAGGGGTGCAGCTTTGAAATGGTTCTTGCAAAGGAGCCGCTGGTGTTTTAACCGAGTTCTACGTTCTAAGTAAACCTCATTCGCACCCTATTTCCATCCCAATAAGACGGGACATTGTAAGTAGAAGAAGATACAAAGTTGGTCTAAAAACACGCATTGAAAACAAATTTAAGCGTGCAGGTCGAAACAATTTCGTTGACGGCATTCCGAAAATAAAGTTGGGAATACCGTTAAAACGGGTGCCGTCGGCTTCAGTTACATTTCATATATTTGGTATCGCAAGCGTCTACAGGGTGCTGTCGGCTTCAGTTACATTTCATATATTTGGTATCGCAAGCGTCTACAGGGTGGCGAAACCACGTGACTTTTTGATCGGTTTCACGGCAAAATATGTAACTAAGCGCTCGATTCAGGTTGGGAATTTCTTCAAAACTTTCTTAATGTTGAACGAATTTTGTTCAAATAACGCGCACATACCCTTACAATGTGAGCTCTTTCCTTCGCCGCAAAAGGCAGTCTGGTTCATACAGTATTTTTTCAGATTCGCCCTCCAAAAATGTACATGGTCATATATTTATTTCGTTTCCAAGATTTTGGGAGGGCTAATCTCAGAAAGTACTAGATAAATCAAATTACCATTTGCCGCGGAGTAAAAAGCTCTCTTTAGAGGGATGTGTGCTCTTTAGTTGAATAAAATTCAATATATTTAGAAAGTTATGAGGCGAACACTTACCTGAATCGAGCGTTTTGTTTACATTTTTTTGCGTGAATCCGATCAAAACATCACGTTGTTTCGCCACTCTGGTGTATTAACAAAACTAAGGAGTGAAATATTTTAAAAACATGGATGATGTAACATTACCCTTTTTAAAAGTCTGCATCAACGAATGTCATGTACATCTAATTATAAATAAGTTGCATATAAAAAAATCTAAGGAACCAAACTAAATATAAATGAAATTTTAAAATAACAGTGTGTATAGAAGCCCAACAGGAAATGTAGTAGACACAGAATACATTCAACCAAAAACACGCAACACTTAACTACAAAGTAAACGACACCACAAACATAAACAGATACTGCCTTGGAACGTTCTGTCGAAAAAGGCCGCTGGGTGGTCATACCATATCCTAGAGTGCACCAAATTTGCTTATCCTTATCGTATCGTCATCCTAATAAAACGGAAAAGTATAGATTAACAGTCCCCAACTCGTAAATCCTCTAACAAAAGTAGATATAAAACTTGAATATAAAGTCATTCAAG